>VXBU01015233.1:91368-104221 GCA_013400315.1 Bombycilla garrulus | reverse complement strand
TTTTTTTTTTTGTGGCTGAATGTTATTTCAGCAAAGATTTAATCCTTTAATAGGATTTCTAAAATACCCCCCCACCTTAAAAATGCCCACAGCTCGATTCCATTGCACACACCAGCACCGCTCACCTGGCACCTATATGGTTACTCTCACAGACATTGCACATTAACTGCTTGCTAGAAATTGCACACAAAATGACTTATTATTAACTTCAGCCTCTATTTCCAAGGAAAGCAAAACAACACAGCCAGTGCTCACCACAGACAGATCATTTTCACTCTGCTGCTGCCTAAAGAAGCACAGCTCTATCTCGCTAGCACAGAACCACGGAGGACTGGATCGCTGATATTATTAATCACATTTAAAACCCCAGCAAAAGCAGCTACACTTACAGGCATACTTAAAAGACAAGACATGACAAAAGATTTAGGGAGAGATAATAATACCAACGTCATACATATCACAGCGAGGCCATGTTGAAGCTCAACGCGTTTCCCCCCTCAGTAAGAAATCTCTCTCTCTTTCTCTCTCTCTCGCCTTTCTCTCTCTCTCTCTCCCGCTCGTGCTCTCTTGTTGAATTGCTAGTGGTAGCAGTAGCCCCCAACAGCTCAGGAGAAAAAATCCATTTAACGAGTGCCCAGGAAGAACATGAGTATGACATTCACAAGCAATAGCACCACAATCACTGCAAAAACGACCACCGTTTGAACATCCAAGGTCATGGTGCAATGCAGAACACTGTAGTGTTCGAGGTGTGGGGCTGGCAGATTTGGAGAAGTCAACCTCTGCTCTGTAAGACTGTCCATACATCCACCATGCTAGAATAGAGGAGAAAACTGTTCCTGGTTTTGGGCTGGTTCGTAATGCTTTGTGCTCTGCCTTTAGTTTCTCCCCTATCTGCTGTCTCTAGCTCATTCTGAGCCCGCTAAGTGAAGCATCATCACAACCAGTGAGCACTCGGGAGGCAAAATCCTTCCTTTAGGAAAAGAGCGAGCGCTGTCTGCAAGCTTCTCTCTCTGTCTCGTCCCCCCTCTCTCTCCGGGTCTCTCTCTCGCTGGCTGGCTCGCTTTTTAATTCGTCAAGCCAGTGCAGATACGGAGCCCGTGTGAGTGTGACAGCTCTGCAAGCTGCTGCGGCTGCATCCCTCGGAGCGAGGCGGACCCTGGCGCATACTAATCAGCTCCAGTGACCAGGCAGCGACGGCATCCTGGCTGTCACTCAAACGCAGAAGGAAGCGCTGGCTCCATAAATATGCGAGGCTTCCGCCCGTCGTGACAGCGAGCTCCACGCAGCCGCGGCTCTGCCCCGCGCTCTCCAGGCGGCTCGGATGCTCCGGCCGGGCGGCTCCAGGGCGGCTTCAAGGAGCCTCCAAGGCGGCTCCCGAGGCGGCTGCCGGCGCTCCGAGCCGCGCACATCTCGCTCCGCACCGCCCCGGGATGCGGCTGCCCTGGAAGCGCCCAGCTTCCCGGAAAACGCGAGCCCCGAGAGCCGCTGCTGCTGGGAGCCCGCTCAGAGCAGGGACGGGATGAGGAGCGAAGCGGGCAAAATAACAAAAAGGCGACTCACGGTAACCTGGGAATTCGCTGTGAGCCTGAAATGTGGGAATTGGGCAGGGGGAATCACGTTTTAGCTCAGAACAATCGTCCTCCCATCACGAATCCTATAACCTCTCCCCTCAGCACTGCGCTGGCTGTCTCCATCTAAGAGTTAAACTGAATTCTGACTCTACAGACAGAGATCTATAAAAGGGGGGGAAGGACAGATGGAGGATCTTTATTCCTTCTGCAGCAGCCAGAAATGCTCATTCCTACATTAAAATCACACACACACTCAGGGTTTATGGTCCAGGTGCCAGGTGCTATCCCAAACCCCAATCTTAGCTCCTAGAACCAGCAGGCACCTCAGAGAGGCACCAAAATGCACACAAACCAGATACACTCAGCTGGAAAAAGCAAATGATTTTCCAGACAAAGACAAATACAGAAATGCTGCCAATGCATATGCATAATGCACTAAAATGTGCATCCGGGGGCTGAGCACAGCACCTTCCAGGAAAGCTGCGCCTCCGAACGTTCCCACACAGACACGAGGCCAACAGGCACCACACAAGCACCTCGTTTGTTCTCCTGCAGCAAATGGGGAGAGCTGGGGAGCACTTTCATGTCTCAACCTGGCCAGCTTCATGTTTAACTTAATCCCACCAACAAGGGGCAGCCTGTCCTGCAGTGTCCTGCCAGGGCACCAGCATCTGAGGAAGGGGCAGGGGGTGATGCTCCCGCCCCAGCTCACCACTCACACCAACACTAAACCCAGCTCTTTAATGCAAGGCTTGGTTTAATTTTCTTACTTTGCCAGACAGCTCCCTCAAAAGCATGAGCATCCTGTATCCACCCCAAACACCATCAAAGGAGAGACCATGTCAGGACTGGGTCTTCACAGGGTCTCCCTCGATGGCCTCCACCCAGACCAACACTTGGCCAGCACCATCCTGCTCATTTCCGACCAGCTCGCAGCACGTGTGAGCTGTGATGTGTTTGTAGATGCAGAGGATGGGTTGTGTTGAGCAGCATTAGAAACCACAACAGTTTGGGTTCCTTAGGTGGTTCATTTTGGGTGGTAAGTGCCAGCCAGAGGTTCTCTCCAGTGTCTGAGGCCCCTGCTCTGTCCAGGCAGTGAGTTTCTCTTTCAGGAGGACACTGAAAAGCCCTTTCTTCACCTGTACTATCACAGGAAGCTGCTTTAAAGCTGCCCCAGGCTGCCCCGTTAGCACACAGGCCAGGCTGGATCCAGGTGATGGATCTGCCTGATCCCCAGCTTCCAAACCTGCATTTTCTATCAAGGATCCAATTTTAGGATAGCCAGTCTGTCTGATGTAATTTTAGACTAATCAGAATAGCAAACATAGAGTGATTCGGGCTGGAAGAGACCTTGGAGATCATTTAGTTCCAACATGTAATAGATGTGGAATATTTATTATTATTGCTACCATCCTTTCCCAAAACAACACAGGCAATTTTCCAAAACATAAACCTGAACTTACAAAAACAGCCAGGAAATTCCAGATTCGGTCCCAGAAGCAGCAACGACTTTCCCAAAACATACAACCAGCTGAATTCAGAGGGATTTTATGGCCAGTTTATCTTTTCCTCTAAACTGCAGTGAGCACAGAGAGAGCCAGAGTGTGGAGCCCAGAGGAAATATCAGAAGTCCAGTGGAGATGTTCTGCTGATCCACATTCCCCCCCGGGGCCTGGGGACCCTCAGCAGGCACAGCCCATCCCTGGCTCTGTCCCCAGCAGGTGCCAGCGAGGTTTCAAGGCAGAACCCCGGAGCCTTTGCACGGAGCCAGGGGAGCCAGAGCAGGGCAGGGGGAGCAGCAGAGGCTGGGAAACCTCCAGAACAAAGGTGCACACCTCACACATGCTCACTAACCACTTCCGGAGCCACACGGGAGGGTTTCGCTGCCAGCACAGAGCCTGCCAGGGCTGGGCTGGCATTCCGCAAGAGCTGAGCCACTCAGAGCGAGGGGGAGGGCACGGGAGCCGCAGAGGCACAGAGCCAGCCCCTCCGGAGCTGCCGGCCCTAAACCCCCCCCACCGGAGCCACGGGAGGCTGTGGGGACCCCGCTGCTGGGCTGCCTGGCCTGGGGAGGCCGGAGGATGCTGCATCCTGGGGGTTGCTGCATCCCGGGAGGCTCAGCCACAGCATCCCCTTCCCCAGGTGAAACACCCCCTAAAAGATCAGGCAGGGAAGCCCCGAGTGCCTCACCTCACCTAGGGACAGGTCTGGGGCTCCAGAGGAGGCTCTGTGTGTGTAACAGCAGCACAAACAGATTTCCTGCAGAGAAACTTCTATTTAAATTATATTCACAGTATTCCCAACAGTACTTGCTGCTTTATATAATTTCCCATGCCTTCTGCGTGCACTAAATGTTAATTTTACTACGAAAATGGATGGTACCTTCTCTTAGAAGCCTTCCTGATAAAGCACACCTACACAGCAGGGCTTTATATAAAACCACGGTGAAGTTGAACTTCATGGAGTTCTTCCTGGGAAGTTTGGTCTAATGCGCTGTAGAGAGCGAAAGGAGGAACAGGAGGATTTGTACCAGTTACATAAAACACCTCGGCCCTCTCTGCACAGAACACGCAGAGCTACAGGAGCTTTGGGGAGCACAGTCTGTGATGCAGGATCAGTGAGGTTTTGTGCTGGACGAGAAAGGAGATTGGAATTTCAGAACCTCGCCGCAGGGACAGCAGCCAGGGAGGGAGCCAGGGCTCCCGCTCACATCACATGCATCCAGCTCTGCATCTGACGGACACATGTACGGGACAGGGAATTCTGGACACCCAAAACACACCCAAAAAACAATCAGAGGGGCCCATCCCTGACGTTAATTACGAGACAGGAATTTTGGAGCAAGCCAAGGAAACGGAAGATGCCAAATCCTCCCGTGCGGAACGCACCGGGCTCAGCCTTGTGACCACGTCTCCCTCCAATGGATGTCTCCAGTAATTAGCACATCCCACTCCTCGCAGCTCAACAAGCACAGCTCGCACTCAGCAGCCAGGATTTGGGACTGGAATGCCTATAGCTCCTGGATTCTCCTTGCAAGGCCAGGTCCCTGGTCCCCGCAGGAGGTGCCAGGACAGTCCAGGGGCGTGGTGCTGTACACAGTGTCAGCTCCAATTCCCTGTCCTGCTGTCCATCCCTTTGCAGAGTAATAACCTCCACTCTTGGACACTTCCCAGCACACCAGCTCCACCTTCTATTAACTGGGAAGATGAGTCATTGAACTCTTAACCTTAATTAATCAGAGAATTCCAGCCATGCCACTGTTGGAAGCAGGGTGGCATGGCTCTGGGATGGGACAGGAGGAGCCCAAATCTGCTATCTTTTGGGCAAAGGTGATAAGTCTCAGTGAATTAGGGGGAATTTCACACAAAACAGTGTTACTCGTGATTCTGAGCAGGAGTGAAATTGGTCTGGATGGGTGCAATCCATGGCCACAGGGAAAACACTGCTGGTGACTGCCAGACCCAAACTGCTTTGGCTCCTCTGTATTCCCTCTTGGAGCACAAGCCCCACCCCAGACCTTTATGGCACCATGAGGGAAGTTTAAACCTTCCAGTTGAATTAATCCTGCCCCCAGGAAGGAACAGACAGCCCTGGTAGCCAGGGATGTGTGCGCACCTGCTCCTCCATCCCCAGTCTCCCACACCAGGAGCTCCCAAACACTGCTGTGACGTTGGACATCATGTGGAGGGTGACTCACAGACTCCATTAGAGATTGTAAGAAAACCATTAAATTATTTTTTTTCTAAATCTAGGCAGGAATTAAGCTCAGGGTTTCAGAGATTAAAGGCCAGTGAGATTATGATTTGCTGTTTCCAAAAAGGAGGATTTCCTTAAGCTGGGAGTTGCCTCTTTTTCCTTTCTCTTCACGGAATGCCTGACAGAGCCCTCTTTTCCACCCTGGGCCAGATGGGAGGCACCAGCCTGTGAGCTGCAGAGCTGCTGCAAAGAGCTGATTTTTCCTCAAGAATCATCATAATCTTCTATGTTTATGGAATGGCTTCATGGGAAGCTTTAAAAATCCCCAAACACCTAAAATTCCTTACCCAAACTGCAAAATACCTATAGAGACTTGGACTTGGGCCTGATTTTGGCTGTGAAAAATTAACTTTCCAGTCACCCACAGCTCCTTGCCTATCCACTTCATCCCTCAAATGGAAAGCTTCTTCACTGTCCACATGAACTTAGGACTTCTTTCCAGTAATTTCCTCTTTCTAAAGGACTGCATTAAGTTGAGAGCCAGCAAAGCAGTGAAGTGGGAAAGAAGGTGGATGTGGGAGAGAGCAGGGAAGGAGCACATGAAGCAAGATGCCCTTGTGGCAAGGCTGGGAGTGCTGGAAAGTGAAGAAATTAAGTTTCTAAGTCACTTCTGCAATGTTTAGAGCACACAGGGCACTGCTGGAGGTTGAATTCAGCTGCACCAGTATGACCACCTGGCCAAGAGTTGCATAAAGCTGAGGCCATGGGGAAAGACCTGAGCATCTCCAGCTCAGTCCTCCAAGCATTCCATGACAAAACCCCACAAGAATTTCACAAGATGGGCACTGAGCCACAGCAGCGATGTCCCCATGGAATCAGTGCCACAGCTCCTGTGACACTACACAGACCATGCTGAAATGGCACAGAGAGCCTGTCTGGGGGGCTGAGTCCATTGTGCTCCTCTGGATTGCACTGAGAACAACAACTCTTCTATTTTTAAGTTTACTTGAACTTAAAGCATTAAGACAGACTAAAATCTCCTGCCCCTGGCAATGGCATCGCAAGTGCTTTCTGCTCTCCTTGCATCTGCTGCATACTCCAGCCTGCACTCCAGAAGCATCTTGAGATTCCCAATGACGAAAAAGAAAATAACCCCCCCTCAAACGCTGCAGAAATCAGATGTGGTAACACCAATTACCCTGGTCACAGAGAAAGACTTCAGGGGCCAGGCAAGTTCTGTTTAAAAGGACCCATCCAATTCAGATGTTTATTTCAACCTTATGTAAGCTCTTCTTGTCTGAAAAAATCTCCAGCCCTGGCCTAAAGGAACACAGAGACCTTTACTCCTTAATTTTATTTCTCAGCTTTTGGGCTCACCGTTGAGCCTGGGAAAAGGTAAAGAAAGCAAAGCCCAAACTGCAGAAAAATCCAAGCCAAGTCCCTTCCTTGGGGGAAGACAAGTGTTCCCTCCAGGCACTCTGAGATTAAATTGCAGAATCTTCACATCAGCACATGTCTGGGCAAAGTGGTGTCTGCAAAAAAATTATTACCTGCTAGAAACTAAAACTAAACCCTTCTAAATTCAGGGTCAGTGTCCCCAGTGGGGTCCCTGAGAAATTCAGCTGCACAGGCACAGGGAAACTCTTTGGCACAAAAATCAAAGGGTGTATTTCAGCACCTGCAAGAGAATGAGGACTAAAAACAACCGGGCAATGCTCCCTGCAGCCTCCTCACCCCCCTCCTGCCACACTTGGCTCTGGCTTCCCTGGGCTTCTCCTTGTCAAGATACTGAGAAAAGGAAAAACCATCTCATTAAGAAGCTGACCCATGGGTCTCGTGTTCTTCACACAAATTAACCCAGAGAATTGGACGTGTTTCATATAAATCGTATTCTCCCCCTCTCTCTGCTTCCCAAAAAAAGGAGAGGGAACAGCCTATTGAATCTGGCACTCTTTTAATGAAGAAAACAGTGCAAGCCAACCTAATGAAGTAGGAATTCCAGATGGATAGCAGTAGGTGTATGAATAGAACATAGCGCACTCATTTTTATCAGCAATATCAGCATTACTAAAGAAGTTTATGGCCTTTTTTCTACTTTCTTTTCCTTTCTCCAAGCGAGGCAGGTGAAATGCCAGTAGGCTCCATTCCCTCTCCCAGCTCACTGGGATTCCTTGCAGAGAGAGTGAGCACAAGCTGCTGCCTTCCAAGAACGGCCAGCACTGCCTTCCTGCAGCTGGTGACAATGTGTGACAGCCGAGGGGACCCCGGCTGTGCCACAGGTACCCAGGCTGTGCCTCAGGGACACTGGCTGTGCCACAGGGACCCCACCTGTGCCACAGGGACACTGGCTGTGCCACAGGGACCCCACCTGTGCCACAGGGACCCCGACTGTGTAACAGGGACACTGGCTGTGCCTCAGGTACCCCGGCTGTGTAACAGGGACACTGGCTGTGCCTCAGGGACACTGGCTGTGCCTCAGGGACCCCGGCTGTGCCTCAGGTACCCCGGCTGTGTAACAGGGACCCCGGCTGTGCCACAGGTACCCCAGCTGTGCCTCAGGTACCCCGGCTGTGTAACAGGGACACTGGCTGTGCCTCAGGGACACTGGCTGTGCCTCAGGGACCCCGGCTGTGCCTCAGGGACCCCAGCTGTGTAACAGGGACCCCGGCTGTGCCACAGGTACCCCAGCTGTGCCACAGGTATCCCAGCTGTGCCACAGGGACACTGGCTGTGCCACAGGGACCCCAGCTGTGCCATAGGGACACGGGCTGTGCCACAGGGACCCCAGCTGTGCCACAGGGACCCCGCCTGTGCAAAAGGGACCCCGCCTGTGCCGCAGGGACACGGGCTGGGAGGGATCACATGGACAGTCCCCCTGCATGGGACAGGCTGCACACACAGGCACAGGAAGGCTCCTGGCGCTGCACTGCCTGCTCCAAGCAGCACACTGGCAGTTCTGTGCTGGTGATCAGCAGCACCAAGGGCAAAATGCAGTGGGATGGAGCTGAGGTTTGTTGTGCTGCCCGGAACACAGCCCTGCAGGAGTGGTGAGTGCTTCGGGTGCTGCCTGAACAACCCGGCAGAGAAGGTGTGGTGCAATTCACCGTGCACCCAGTGTTATCCCAAGTCACATCCATGGAATTCTGCAGCCTGGCAGAATGGGGAGGAAGGGGTTGGGATCCCCTCTGAACACATTTCTGTACAGGAGCACAACTCCTTGGCTTCAGTGGGAGCCACCAGAGATCCAGTCAAGGAACTCTTTCCTTCTCATCCAGACTAAGCTGGAGATTTCACAGCCTGAAGCTGGCTCCTGGATACGGCACTCATGCCTTTTTCAGACACGACACTCTGGCCAGTCCCTACCAACACTTGTCTTTCCTCTCCCTGTCCATATTACATAATAAGCGTCTTTATTTATTTTTTTTTAATAAGTTGTCTTTTCATAACAATAGAAACTATTGGAGCCCGAGATAACTTGATGAATTTTTCCTATTATCTAAGAGCTTAGTCACTCAGGGAATTAGTCATGTTCAAAATAACAGCCAGGCTCAAAGAGATTCAGAGCAACCATTCCAGAGCAGAAGCAGCTAATGTCATAAATACATTAAGATGTCAGCTTGAAGCATTTCAGAGATTTTTCAAGAAGTGTTTAAAAAAGAAAAACCCTTTGATGAGACACAAGGAAGTCAGGTTCTCGGCAGTTAAAAAACCTCGTGGTTTGCACAGACTGCGGTGCTCAAGCACTGAAACCCTGAGCAGGAGGGACAGATGGACGTGGTGACCACATGGGGTGTGCGGCTTCCCAGCAAGCACAGCCTGCTCAGAGCTCCACGAAATCCTGCTTCATTCCCGTGCCTATGGCACCCTCCCAGGCTTCTCCAGATATCCCTGATGTATCTCAGACAGAGGAGTTATCGGAGTGTCCCTTATCCAGCAGGGAGCACCTGCAGCCAGAGCCACAGAACTGGAGCCAGGCCTCCTCCCAGCCCCTGCCGGGACTGACACACGGACAGTCATCAACACGGAGCAGGGATTTATCCAAACATTTTTATCTACCACAACATCAGCTCTTTCTTAACCTGCACATTTGGCACAGCAGCACTAGCAGGAGGCTGTAACTCAAAGGTTAAAGCAGTCCCAAAGTGGGAGAGAAATGGAAAACTGAACAGCAACTATGTAAGAAAAATCCCCCCAAAGAAACGCATTTGGTGGGATGGAGTTCAGGCTTGGGGGGCTCCGTGGCACTGCAGCACCCACGGAATTCTCCAGTGCACGCAGAGCTCAGGCAAGCCACGCATCAACCTCAGGGACAGGAGACTTGGATGAACAGGAACAAACTTCCAAACTTTCCACTCTGCTGTGGGAAAACCCTCCCTGCTGAGGACATGGAGAGCAGGCAGCATCCTCTGCAGGTCACCCACGGCACTCAGGAGCTTCCCTGGGACTGCTCCAGCAGCAGCAGCAGCAGCAGCCAGTGCTCCCTGCTCCCTTTGATCTCTGCAAGAAAACTGCTCTGGGCCTCTTCAGTCCCATTTTTCCCTAATGCCTGGATACCATAAGCTTCTCCTTCCATCCTGCCCTGGCCTGGCTGCTCTCCACCAGCTGCTTTTGCTTATCCAAACTTTCAAAACTGAAAGTCAAACCCAAACTGCTTTTTTTCTACTTCTCTTTTCCAGACTTCACATTGAGATTTTTTAGGATTACGGAGTGCCAAGAGTACTTTGTACTTCCAATACCCTGTGATTTTCAGACTGACAAGCGGAAAAGAATCTGTGAGGAAAAATGCTGCTGACCTGCCCCACACAGGGGCATCTCCACCACTTGCAGCATTTGGCACTTTGATTCACTGAATTCATTTTCACCATATTTTAGGTTGTGATGATTTACAAGAGTTTACTTTTTGCTTATGACAGAAATGGAAAATATCAACAGCAGCTTGATTTTAAGTATTTGAAGAACAAGCAGTGTAAAATAGCTGTAAATAAATAGCTGTAAAAGAAAAAAGCTGGGACTGTAACTATTGAGGGTTTTGGACTGCTCCACCCGGACTGCTGCACTCACCCGGACTGTCACAGGCACAACATTAAGCCCAAAAGGAGATCTTTTGTGAGGAAATACCATGGAAAATTCACACTTGTGTTACTTGTAATACAGTTAAAGAATTGAGAAAAACCTCTGCCCTTGTCAGATAAAAAAACTATTCCAGAAGAGGCTGTATTTTGTCCTGATTTAATCCAGCTCATTTGATTATCATGCTGGATCAATACCCTCTGAAGAATGCCAAAGCAAGTAATCATTGCACTCACACACTGCTCAGATGTGCAGATTTGATTCTCATCACTACCAATGACAATCAGTTGAATTTTTCTAGGTTAGGAACAGATACTAGAGAGTTTAGCAATGTGGTACCAGTGAGGCAAGGAAAACACTCCCGAGGGATGCCAGCATAATTGGCAAAAGACTGTTTAAAAAATGGGAAGCAGCACATGCAAAGGAGGGAAAAAAGAAGCTCCAACAGCTTAATATTATGGAATAATAGCTTGGGTTTAGGGGCTGATTTGGAAAAAAAAAGCCACCTGCCAGGAGAACAAAAGGTACTACCACTTGTAAAGCATTAGTGACACACTTCTTAAAGATGAGTAACTGTGAAAGGGAGCAGACCTGAGTCTTAAACCCAAGCTGAGAACAACAGAAAAAAGCATTTTGAATAAATCAGTGCTGTGCAGAACTTGGGAGAAATCAGGCTAAAATCCAGGTTTTGACCAATGTACCTGAGCAGAACAAACTCCAGGAATGCTGCCAGAATAAATGTATATTACTGGTCTTTAGCAGCACACATAAAATAATATTGGAGTTAAAAAGACAGATGAAAAACCGTAACAGAGACTCAGTGCACATGGAAATGGGTCCAGTGATGCTCTGGATGAAAGGCTGAGGTTGTGCATGGCATGGGAGGCTGTGTGAACAGAGCAGCCAACCTTCACTCAGGAGCAAACAGAGCTGCTTGATAGTTCCACAGTACATTTCAGCTAGCAGACTGAGATAAAAATATTCCCACCGAATTGTTGAAATGCAGCTACCCCTTGTGTGGAATAACTCACTTGTTTAGCACAGTCCACCAAATGATAAACATCTGAAGTACTAAGATTTCAAATAACTTACCAGTGGGGACAGCAAGAAAAATCTGCATTGGAGGCAACATTGCTATCCACACTGGCACTTGGCCAGGACATCTGGACCAACACGTCTTGCTAAAGGAGCAGAATTTGTAGGGACCAAGTGTTGGCAGGACCTTGGCTTTAGGTGCTCCCAATATCCCTGTGCTCCAAGGGCAGGAGCCCCTGAACCTCGGGCCACCCATCCCCAGGGAAACAGACTCCTCACTGCCAGGGACTGCAAACGTCTCTGCTGGATTCATCTCCTTTGGTTCAGTTTTACTTTGCTGGTTTGAAATACTTTTTTATTTTCAGATATGTGGAATATCTCCAAATACTGCTGAGGCTGTTGAACTGCTGGATAAAATACAGAAACCACAGCTCTCTCTTTTTATTTCTCCCTTGTTAGAAGGAGCAATATCGGGAAATTCCCGGGTAGAACCTGCTTCAAAATCAACCACTGGAGTTTTACTTTCCCCCAAAAATATCTTCTATTACAGGCTACAGTAACCACTTTAATTTCTCTTGAAGAGAAAGCAAAGATTAGACTAATGAGAACAGAATAACACAGCCGGCAGCAAGGAAGGAATCTGGGAAGATGAGAGGGCGAGAAAGTGTCAAGCCTTGTGCTGTGTCAATTAGAAAAGCACTTTGTCCTGCACCACCGCCAGCCCCTCCCCACCGGGGTTTAGCAGCCACCTGGGAGAGGAGGGAAAAGGAGGCAAGAGCCTCATCCGTCTTCCCAGCACCACTTTTTATCCCTGACAACGGGGGCAGAGAGGGGAAAAGTGCGGGACGAGGGGGACAGAGGAAGGAATCCCATCCCTCCGGATGCTCCGAGGATGGGAGGCAGCAGCAAACCCCCCGAGGTGCTGCTGGGTGGCAGACAAGCCTTAAACAGGACCCTCAACAAACGCGTGCTGTGCCGCAGGTACTGCCTACACCCCACACGGCACCGCCGGCACCGCCTGAGCCTTTCGGGAGCACAAACCCCCAGCCCCGTTGGTGTGAGGATGGGAGAGGGGACGGAGGGCAGGAGGAGAACGGGCAGCGATCCCTCCCGAAGGCTCCCCGCTGGCAGCAGCATCTGCCGGTGCCCCCGGAGCCGGAACGCGGGGGCTGTGCCGGGTGACGCCAGCTCGGCCTGAGCCCGAGCGGTTCCGGAGCCGGGACCAGCCCGCAAGGATGCCCGAGCCTCCCGCAGCATGGAGAGCGCCAGGGAAGGGCAAATCCTAAAACACCTGCAAAGCCCAGCCCCGCATGGAGCCGTGGGGGAAATGCCACGGCAAAGGCGAGCCGGGCACGGCGGGAGAGCTGGGGCGGAGGAGGAGGAGGAGGATCTCAGGGACAACCGCAGCGCTTCCCGGGGAAGTTTCTCAACGAGACGGAGGGGCCCTGCCGAGCCGGGGGAACTTCCCCGCTTCCCCC
>VXBU01015233.1:69487-87876 GCA_013400315.1 Bombycilla garrulus | reverse complement strand
AAAGGAGGAGTCAGGAGATAGGACGGAGGTTCATTTCCCTGTCAAAGTACTGCAATAAGAGGAAAAGAGAAAGACATAGCTACCTGAACTCACCATTCCTGTTCCATCCCTTAGCCACTGCATCTTGCTTCTGATGATGTCCTTATTATCAGGGAGGGGAAGAAAAAAAAAATCCCTACTGCCTGGCGAGAGCTGGCAGGAAAAAAAAGAAGCCCCCCACCCCCACCCTAGCCTGGAGCTTTCAGTCAGCCATCCCTCAGCCCGGCAATCCCGTGCCTGTCAGGAGCACGTTATTAGCAGCCTCCTCACTACCTGCGATTGTGCTTATTTATTTCAGTCACGGACCGAGGGATTTGAGGGGAGGGGGATGTCCTTTTTTTTTTTCCTTTTTTTTTTTTTTTTCCTTTTTTTTTTTTTTTTTTTTTTTTTTTTTTTTCCCTGCCGTGCTTGGAAACTCTGCAGGAAGGGAGGGGAGTGGAAGGGAAGGGAGGGAGGGGGGACCGATGCGAACTTGGGGAGGGTCCCCGCAGCCGCCCAGGGCCCCGGGCACCCCGTGCCCTCCTGCTGGTGGCCGGTCACCCTCGCCCCAGCGCTGCAGGACGCCAGCTCTGCAGAGCCAGCACATGCTCCAGCTCAGCAAGGGGCTGGGGATTTTGCTGACGTTCAAAGGGCAGCAGGTTCGCATTCTGCTCTCCACATGAATGATGAGTCCCCTTCCCACTGAAAGCAAAGCTCCCAGCCCAGCGCTGCACCTGCCCGAGGTGATCCTCCCCCAGCACCAGCGCCCCGCTCCCCACTCCGGGTGTTCATCCCCTGTCTGCTACCCCGGATTCTCCCCACTTTCTGGGCACAGCAAGGAAACGAGAGCCTCGCTGCACAGCTAAGAAAGCAAATACACTCGTTAAGCGTTGCTCATCGATCCGACCACCCACCACGTCGAGGGAGAGGAGATCGCGGTGTCTGGCGCTGGTTAGAAGAGGCGGCAGCAGCATATGGGATGTGTAGAGCCAACTGGGAACGGGGCTGAATCCTCGCGGATGCTCCAGCTGGGACACGCACGTCGACATGGTCCTGCCCATGGTGGGGACGGGACACGGGGCTGGCAGGAGTTGGCCAAGGCCGCTCACGGCGCCGGTGGCACAGCACCTGCCGCCATCCCGGGGCTCGGTGCCCACAGGAAGGGGCAGCCCGGAGAAGGACTGACACACCCCTGAGTACAGGAAAATGCCCCACCGATATTCCCAAAATCCCCTCTTTGGCAGCTGAGTGCACAGCCGGCTTCAGGGACGGGAGAGGGCAGGTAGGAATCGTGGAGACAACCTGGGGAATGGCTGGCAGCGTGCTCTGGGCATAGGCAGGACACTGGGGACACTGGACACGCTGGATCCACGCACAGGATATGCTGTAAAATCTGTGGAGAAGCTCCAGTCTCCTCAGTTACAGCTGCAGAGGATTTAGGGTTGTGTTTGCGTGGGTTTTTTCTCCACGCCTCAAGGGCAGAAGGGCATTTGGATCTCCCGCTCCTGGCCTCTGGAGTAGTCAACATTTTTCCTGTAGCTGGAGATTTTTAGTCAGGGAACAACACGCAGCTCCTCGTGACTGCCACTTTCTGCTGGTCCTGCGCCACTCAGCAGGATCAGAGCTTAGGTGTCTTCACTTATTTATTGAAATGGGACAGGCCAGAAATGTAGGCAGGACTGAAGGGATGCTGCCCAGCATCTCTGCACTGCTGGGGCCCCACACAGCCTGCTCCAGTTCCATCAAGCCATATCCCATCACCTTCTGTACAGGCACTGACAGCCATCATCATTCCCAGAGTTGGCTGACAAAAGAAGGAATCAGGAGGCAAATGCTTATAGCTGTCCAAACTTTGGAATTCTGCCTAAGTTTCGAGTGACAGAAACGCCAGGTAAGTTATTTACATCCACAGGAGGGCTCTAGCTGGAGAATCTCACCTCTGACAGCCATTCTGGAATGTGTTGTCAATCAGGGTCCTCTCCAGGGAGAGCCCCATCTCCTGCAGCAGGTGATGGCCATGGCTTTGTGCAGCCCTGGAATTCAGATCTCACAGGTACCTCACCTGTTTGGGATGTCAGCAAAGCCAGCACAACCTCACCAACTGATTCAAAAGCTGCAGGGGCCGGGAGAGCTGGGACAGCAGAACTGACTGACAGACATCCTGAGCGGACATTGCTTCCCTCAGAAACTTGGATGAAAAACAGAGCAATGATCAGGTAGGGTATGCAATGATCTCACTGAAGGGTAAATATTTTTCCTACCAGGAAATATTAAATGAGATCTGCACTGTTGTCAACAGACACACAGAGAATACAACAATGACCCTCTTGAGCACAAGCTTTAAAGCATGCACTGCATCATCCCAGTAACTCCACTCACTTTGGTCCAAGTTACACCCTGGCAGTGCACATGGAGGGGGATTTGTCTGGCACATCCCACCCTGTTACTCTGATTTGAACATGGATCTGGAGGAGGAGGAGGACAATTTCTGTGGAGGACTGTTACACACAAGAAGAATGATCCCAGCTTCTCTCCTGGCAGATGCTGATCAGCCCTGTCAATAAGGCTCATGTTCCACTGTTTCGCTTCCTATGCCTTGTTTACACTAAGCTGATTTGAGAAGCAGACCAGGAGTTGCCAGGTTAATTCCTGCTCCCTGCGAAGGTGCTGAAAGGCAAGAAAGCCCCAAGATCAGCCAAATCTCTGAATGGGCAGCAGGCTGCACACAAATCCTGTCCTGCCCAGAGCAGTGGGGCAGCCGTTCTCGGACCAACACAGAACCTCAGAGAGAACCCAGCTGCATTTCCCTGCCAAGAAAATGCACCTCTGCTGCCTCATTGTCAATGCAAAGCGCTCTGCAGGCAGCCAGCAGGCAGGGGACCAAACCCAGAGTCCCTGCCAGAGCAGAGGGAGCAGGGAAAATCCACCTGTGGGCTTCTTCTGGGTCCTGTGCAGGGCCAGGAGCTGGGCTGTGACGATCCTTGTGGGCTCCTTCCAGCTCAGGATATTCAGTGATTCTGATTCTCCACTTCCCCACACTGGAAGAAAGCACCAGGGAAGGGCACCACGTGCCGGCTCCTGTGCCAGGCGTGCCAGGGGCTGCTGCAGGCCAGCACACCTGGGGGCACAGTGGGCTCTGTGCCCACCCAGCACACCCCAGACATGGAATACTCCCCGGTACACTCCCGAGCTGGGTGTGAGTCACAGAGCATTGTAGAATTGTGCCACGGGCACTGGTAGGAAAACCCACATTGCCCATAGGAAACAGAGGAAGCTTTCAATGTGTGGTGGCTGGGCACAGAGTTTGCACTGCAGGCTCCCGCCCTGGGATTTAGCTTGCAAAAAATGGAATTTCTACCACCTGAGCACGTCCCACTGAGGAGGCAGGGACAAGGCTTTGCTCAGGTGGTTTGTCTGGAGGATCACTCCAGAGGAAATCCCCAGGAAGGACTCGGGGATTGCTCATCAATAACACAATGTCCCCATCAGTCTCAGCAGAGCTGTGGTCTGGTCATATTTATCTGTCACAGCCTCCAAAAATTTCTCTCTCTCTCCAGAATAAGGACCAAAATCAGCTGGTGATTTTCTCCCCTCAGACAGGCCAGTCCAGTCTGGAGTCTCCCCATGACTGCCAATGATACCAATAATGGGCAAGAACCTCACAGTGCAGCAGAGAAGTGAAGTCAGGGAAGGAAGGAAGGAGCAGTGTTTACCTCTGCAGTAGCAGTTACTGCCTAAATTATCAGATTAACGCCACTTTTCCACATGTAACTTATTTTCTCCTAATTCCCTGCAGCTGGAGAGCCACTCAAAAGCCAAGCAACTGGGTATGAGCAGAAGGACACTCAGTATCACATCACAGTGAAACAGCAAAAATAACCTCCATCCTTGTGCCTCATCCAACACATCTGGAGGCATGGAAATAACACACAGGAGACTTCACCAACATTGCCACTGCAATCCAATCTCCAATCCAATCCTCCCAGAACCCACCCTCCTCTCTCACCATTATTTACAGTATTGCAGGGCAGCTTTTGGGAGCAGAACCCTTGTTTGAGACACCCAGAACGCAGCCCTGGGATCCCAAGTATGAAGGTTAATTTCTTGCAGCCTGTGAGAGCAGCATTGCAGGATTTCACCTGCCTCTCCTGTCTTTTCTTCCTGCTACTGTGTTACCACATCAACACTGAAATCTCCTTTAGATCTTCAAGGTCTCTCCTCGCTTCCTTAAACCCACAGGAAGGGTTTTGCTCTAAACCACTCTCTGGATGTCAGAACTTTTCCCAAAATACTTTTTCCTCCACCCTACTGCTGTTTTCACGAGGAGATTTCCCTTCTTTTGCTTTTCACCCACTGCCTTCCCTCCCCAGCTACAATGCAACATTGGACAGCATGCCGCAGCCAACACCTCCCCATCGAAATTTCAGCCTGGAATTTCCTCACTGAGGCAGGAGATGCTGGCAGTGCCCTTTGGAGAGCCCTGTCACACGCTGGTATTTCACTGCTGCAGAAGGCAGATGTTCTTCATTCCATATCAGAGAGCACAAATATGTTCCTGCAGTCATTGTCTCTATTGAACTGCAAAGAACAGGCACCAAATCTACAGGTTAATTAATGAGAAAGGAGGGGCATTTGTCTAACCTCTACTAGGAATTATCCAGCCTGGCTTTATAAACCAATCAGCCACGCTATCCAGCTATGAAACACGTACCTTCCTGCAGGAAAAAAAGCCCAAACCCCATGGAATAGTCTCATAATGGCCCAGTGCCTCTCTGATTAGCACAGCAATAACACAGCGCTTCGGGCTCTTGCAAAGTATTATTATTATTTATGGTACATTACAAGGGAGTTTGTTTGTTCTTTAATAGGAGATGACATATTCAGAAGCCCAGATACGAGTGTCCTCCTGAACCAACTCTGACACAAAGATAGTTTCAGTCATAAATTATAGAATCATAGAACCATAGGACTGGAACAAGTGCCTGAAATGCTCCGCTCTGATGGATGTGATTGGGATCTGGCTGTTTACCACAGCAAGGGACAGAGATCATTACCTGAGAACCAGGGGCTTCCCCTGACCTCCCAAAGTGACACAATGGCCACTGGCAGGGACAGACTGGGCAGCCCAAACCTGGCTCCCCCTGCTCCAAACCCCTTCTCCAGTCTGGATCAGCTGTATGCGCTCTGAATGCTGGTACAAACTTGAGTTATTGCTAATTTAATTATGTGCATTGGGCATTATTAATTAATTGCAGAATTTATATTTAGCAGTCACAGTGCAAACAGCCCCCATCTGGCTCTGGGCAGAGGTGTGTGGCACACACAGCCTGCTCCATGGGAAAGGAGGGAGGGCATGGATTGGGCATGGATTGGGCACGGACTGGGCATGGCCACGCTCCCACCGACTCCCCTCAAAGGGCTTTTTGTGGGATTTTACCAACAAAATGCCAGCTTCAGTTTTGGAGAGGATCAAAACAAACTGGAACTTTTACAAGAGCCCTAATGGGAAACCCATTTGTAAAAAGCAATTTTTTTATTAAGTAACCTCTTCAGTTCACTGCCCACAGTCTGCCAGACACACAGAGGTTCCTCCCAGCCCTCTGCAGCCCATCCTGCCCTTGGGAAGGCAGGAAAACAGGCAAATCCTGGATCTGCCTCTTTCCAAAACATCGCCTTCAAGATGTTTTGCACATTGTTTACTATTCCTTCTCCTGTCACCCCCGCCTGACTGACAAGACTCCTCATGCCTCAGCCCATTTGATTTGCTAATACCGCTCAACTTTTTCCATTTGCAAACCTCCCACCTCTGCTTTAATGAACCCAAAGAGTCTGTTGCCAAGGAACGCTCTCTGTTGCCATGCCCTCTGTTTTAGAGGTGAAAATTAATAACCCGCAGACAAATTAAACTCTTTGGGTGATGAGGAAAGCACCCCAGTTCAGATCTCCAAGCCCAGTAAAGTCTCTCCAGCATCCAAGTCTTCCTTATATCCATCTGTCACTAGCACTGCCCTAGTTCTGCTTATTTAGGGAAAATCCTATGGAGATTAAAAAAAGGAATAAAACTAAATTTGAGACCGAAAGGGCTTTTACAAGCAGCACAATGCTCATATATAAATTAATTTCATTTGTGTACTAAAAGATCTGCAGCCAAAAAAGGCATTTTTTTAAAAAGAAAGCTAGAGCTTAGCATTGCTGTTCGTGAGAAGATTGACAGGGAAACAATAAATGCTGCCCTGGGTCGTGCATTTTGAGGTCACAGTGGACTGACAAATCCGTAAACCCTGAGGCTGTGCTCCTCCCTGGTGCCTGGAGGGACATTCCATGCAGGAACCCGGGATGGAGCCTCCAGGCCCTCAGCACGGCCCTGTCTCACGGCCTGGGGGCTCCCACAGCCTTGCCCTCTCCCAAAAGCAACAGCCAGACACACACCTGTCCCCAAACCAACAGCCACACCCACACCCGAGCTCCTGCCTGTCCCCAAACCAACAGCCAGACCCACACCCGAGCTCCTGCCTGCCCCCAAACCNAAACCAACAGCCAGACCCACACCTGAGCTCCTGCCTGTCCCCAAACCAACAGCCAGACCCACACCTGTCCCCAAACCAACAGCCAGACCCACACCCGAGCTCCTGCCTGTCCCCAAACCAACAGCCAGACCCACACCTGTCCCCAAACCAACAGCCAGACCCACACCTGAGCTGCTGCCTGTCCCCAAACCAACAGCCAGACTCACACCCAAGCTCCTGCCTGCTCCCTCTCCCCCACACAAAGCCCCTGGGGGTCTCAGTGGAGCTGGGTGCCTTTGGAGGAGGCAGCCCAGCCTGGTCCTACACCCACAAATACACACAAACCCCTGGAACAGAACTGGTTCTCCTGCCATGGAAAGCACAGCAGTGAATTGGCACGGCCTGATGCAGGCACGGCACAGCTCCCATTTGAACCCATAGGATTCCTGCCTCAAAAACAACTTTACAGCTTGGCTCTCCACCAGCAAGGAGGCTGGTCCCCCAGGACCTCTCATCTCCACCAGGCAGGTGAGTGCTTAACAAGCAGCTTGTATTTATGGCCACAGTTCATCGGAATGCACGGAGCCATTGGAGGAGCCTTTCACGTTCGCTCAGCACTCCTCTCACTCTGTTCTTTAATTCAAGCTGTGACCCCTGGCCCTGGATGCTGAGCTGAAGCAGCTTAGCTCCCAGCCCTGTTTTCATGGCCTCAGCCAGTTTGAATTACCAGGGGTGCAGGGAGGAGCAGAGCAAGGAAGGCTCCTAGAGCAGCCCAACCTCAGCCCTCCAAGTGTGGGGTGTCCAGTGACGGACACCCAGGACAATGCGGAGTGTTTGGACCAGGATGATGTACATTTAGCCCCTACATGCCCATTTTTCCAACGTGCCTGGGTCAGGTCAATCTCCAGGTTTCTAGTGCCCTCCTGCACATTTCCCTCCTGCTTCCCCGTGCCTGCCATCAGCTGTTCTAGCCAGGGCACATCTGGACAAGAGAAACAGGAGGGGAAAGGAGCAGCTGAGACCAGCCCCAACCTCACCAGGAGAACTTCTTGAGCTGGGGCATCATCTGCATGGATGCTCCATCAGCCTAAGGAAACCTCTTTGCTGAGACCCTCTATTAACTGGAACTATTCACTTTTAGAGCCAGGAACATTTCCCAGAGAAATGCTCTCCTTCAATACTTCAGGCTGCTAAAGCATCATGAGGCTTCCCTTCTAAGAGAGCCTTGCCTTGAGTTACCCTCTGGAATCAAAAGCAAAGCAAAGAGATTTTCTCTTCCCCACCCACCATGTGCAGAGGGATGTGAATTCCCCTGATAAACAGCACTGCACACCGAGGGCTGTGACTCTCCAAACCACTGAATGTGCCGCTTTCATGCCCAGCTACTTTTCCAGAACCCTTCAAATCCCAGAGTCCTCTCTTCAGACTTCCGTAAGTCCTCCCCATTGGGTTCAATCTGCAAAGGAAAGTTTCGACCTTGTCTCGCTTTCAAAAGTGTGTAAAATTCATTTTCTGACACCGCCTTCTTAAAGTTCCCACCCCTGCTCCCTCCCCTCAACCCACAACTCCTCGCTGGTGTCCTTTGAAATTGTTAAAACTCATCTGCGCACAATAATTACTGACTCGATGCTTTAATTCCAAATGAAACCAGATCCCTCTTGGGCTTGTTTTATTCTAGCAGAGGGAACAGGCCACGGGCTCCAGGAGTCTGAGGCTTGCCAGTTAGAAGGGGAAGGGGGTTGGTGTCCCGCGGTGCCGCGCTCCTCGCGGTGCACTGGGCTGTGGGTAACGCGAGCAGACAGGCGCATCCAGCAGGAGCCAAAGGTTTCTCCACAAAGCCATTTCACAGCAGGGACGCTCGACACAAAGTACAGGGTGTAAAACACGGACAGGGATCACCGAACATCTTCCAGAGGGTTTGCAATCTGGGGTCGTGTGCCAGCCGAGGTCTCTGGGAGCCCGATCTCAGGAGCAATACCCCGGAAAAATGAAGGGGTTAAACCCAGCTTTGGGACTGCCTGGAAAGCCTTGGTGAATTCCTTCGTTAAACACATCCCCACACAAACCAAGCACAAACTAAGCCATAAATATGTGGCATTCTCTCCCTCTAGTGGCTGGAGGCTTGGAAATTAAGGGGATTGAACATGACCCTGCAATTTCTGGGAACAAATGGGGCTGTCCCAGGCTGCGTGTCCCCCAGAGCCCCAGGGAGCCAGCAGGAAGCCAGCCCAGAAAAGGGATCACGCCCTTTGCCATGGTCACTGCCCTCACCACAGTGAGGGGCTGAAGTTCTTTCTCCCTGCTCTCACCAGGCACC
Source organism: Bombycilla garrulus (assembly GCA_013400315.1). Classification (NCBI taxonomy): domain Eukaryota; kingdom Metazoa; phylum Chordata; class Aves; order Passeriformes; family Bombycillidae; genus Bombycilla; species Bombycilla garrulus. The sequence goes on along the minus strand of VXBU01015233.1, from coordinate 79,035 downwards.
TGTGGGGTACTGCACCAGTCACTTCCCTACCTGTTTGAATTCCCTGCAATGCCCCCACCTCACCAGAGTGCTCCTTGTTCATGCCCCACTGCCAGAAGCACACAGGAGCCACTCAGGATTACTGTCACCGTGTCACCCCTCAGCAGCCAGGCTGCCAGCTCTGCTCATTCCTTACAACACCTCCGAGCTTGTAGGAAACACGAGACATAAAACGTCACCCAGACATACATGGAGATAGCACCAGTGAGACAAACCAAAGTAACTTGGTTGACACAGGAGGAAAAGCTCCTCAATAAATTCCTTCTGCAGGATTTTAAAGAAACACCAGGCTCTGCACCACACCTGAGGTTCCCAGATTTGGTGAGGTGGTTACTCCAGTTACAGGAGTGCTGGGACTTGTTTCCACATAGGCCTCACCCTTCCTCTAAGGACAACTAGCAGAGTCCATGACCTTCACTGGCAATAATGAGCGCTGTTTTTAGGACAGCATCCTTGGAAGGAAGACAACAACACCAAAACCAGTTCAGCACAGCTCCTTTCCACTAACTGCAATACAGCTCTACCATTTCACGTATTTTAGCTAGAAATCCCAAGACTCTGTGACAATAGTGCACCATTAGATCATCACAGAATTTGTGTGTGGGTATGAATGTGGATTACAACAGCAGAAACGCTCTTACAAAAGGCCAGGAAAAAGGGAAGAAAGAGGAATAGATGCTATCCAAGCGAGGTGGTGGGTTTGATTCAAAGATAACACTCACAAATATTCTCTGCAGTTTTTCCGGGCTGGCATGGCAGTCAGAAACACACCTGAGTCTTTTCAACAGCCTTGGGAAAAGAGGGGGGGTTTGAAGTGGAAAGGCCTCAAGCCTCCACAAAGAGGAAAAAAATTCCAGAAGGGAAAAAACATCCAGAAGGAAAAAAAAACATCCAAAGGAAAACTTGTTCTGAACTCACGTGGGAAAGGTTACCAGAGCTTCCCACCACCCCTCTGGCTCTCTGGCCATCGTTTTAAGCAATGCTCTCCCATCACCCCAGGGGGATGTGCTGGGACAAGCCTGGCAGGGACTTCTGTGAAATCAGATCCCCATTTTGACCACAGGCACTCCAGGGTCATTTCTGAAGTGGATGCAAACCAGGATACATTCACCCAAGCAGTGCCTGCACAAACCAGAGAGGCAGGCAGGCATTGAAACCCACAATTACACCCAAATCCCATTAAACCACATTTAATCCAAATCCCATTAAACTGTGTCGGCCTTTTCCTGCCTCTCCTTCCCCGCTACTCATGATCCATGAGTCAGGATGCTTCTGGTTTTTACCTTCCAAAACTGTCCTTCACCATTTGGTACTCAGATTGGCAGTGGAGCTTGTACTTGGGTCCCAAATGTGCCACCACATCAGTGCTGACTACAAGGGATTACACAGAGGTAAAGACTTTAAGAGTCCGTGTGATGTGAAGTCTGAACACCATCCATCGCCTTCTGGAGTGCTAAATATACCCATATTTTACTATTTACTTGTCTGCTTAGCTATCTCAGGAGCAGTCAGTGGCAGTCCCTAAAGAAGGCACTTTGCTATCTATATATAATGTGCTTAGCAATTTTTGCCACTGAAGTTGCACAGATATATTCCACACGGAGATTTTCATCCTTATAAACTTCGCCATGGAAAAAAATCTACATTCCACTAATCTTCCCAGGTTCTTAGAAAGGGATGCTGGCAGGCAGGATGAGTGTCCTAACGCCTGAGCCTGCAATTCCTATAAACTGCCAATTTTAACCACGTTAAGAATATGGCGTGAGAAATAAGTGATACAGGCAGCCATTGGAAATTTCCCTGCCTTCCACCTTTGAGAACAGATTTTGTGGTTTACCCTCAATTTGCACAAAATACAGATGGACGCACAGTCCCTCAACAAAGAAATCAAGATTATTTGTGTAAGCCAGGTAAGGCTGCACGATCCGGTGCTGAGATTTTCCCCCAAAGCTAAAGCTTCTGGAAACACAAGCAGCTCATGCAGCTAAAGACAATCCCTGAGACTCCTTCAAGTCTCAGCTGTGAAAAAACCAAGCCAGCATCAAAGAGGTGCTGAGATAAATGATGGGAGCGTGGCCCTTGCCTGCGTGCACTCTGCCAGATGGGCCCTGTAATGCCATTTGAAATCCATGAAAAGCACAACACGGCTCAGTCGAGCTGTGCCTCAGGCTGGAAGTGCAGCCAGAAACTTCCCCTGCCTGGTGCTGATCCAAGCATTCCACTGCATTTACCACCTGGATCTGCTGGGGCGGGGTTATTTTGGAAGGGAGTAGATTTGAAATGTACAGAATTGTTGCTAAAACACCATTTTTTAAACTAAGCTGTGTTGTGAGGAGATAAAAATAGCCTGTTGGGGAGAGCAGACTAACTGTGGAGGCATCCCAAAAATATCCTGTGTGAAGGGAAAGGTGTGAATGCATGTTCTTAAAAAGGAATGTGTGGCTTATGCCGTACTCTGCTTCCACTACACAGCCATATGTTGGCTGCTGGGTTCTATTAATAACCTCAGTTATTTATATGAATATCCCACTTGGTGTCTGGCTGAGCACAACTTTGGGTTCAGAAATCCTTGATGCCAGTACCTCCAATTTATAGGAATGCTCAGCTCTGCCAGAAAGAGAACTGGATGGAGTCTCCTGCATTAGAAACACTCTCACCCCACACAGTTCATGGAGATGAAGGAGGGAGGGGCTTTCTCTGTGCCTCTAAATGACTCTAATCCCTCACTAACACATGGGAATTTTTGTCATAAAGGCTCAGAAAACTCATACAGGACTTCCAGCTGGCCATGTTCACCTCACATTCAGAACAGCAAGCCTGGATTTGATACTTAGGCGCAACTGTTGTGCCCTGCCAGTTGTTGTTCCAATCACAGCCACACTCTTTCATTCCTTACTTGATGCCCAGCCTCAATTTCCTGATGATACATAAACTTCCCAGAATATTTTGGACTTGATGGCTATAAAAAAAAGGCATGGAGAGGGAAAATGGCTCATTATGAGCTCTCCCACCAGAATGAGTCGTTTCTTCTTCTGTTCTCCCCCCTCCCTTCACTTTTCTTGTATTTCAGTGTTATTTTTAACATCATTAACAGCTCTGCTCCCCCGCTCCTGATGGGGCCAACCCATGGGACACCCCAGGAGTTCTCTGCCACCATTAACTCTGTGCCCACACAAACCAGCCTAGGCAGAGGGGCTGAGCTTTAGTGCTCTTCAAGCATTCACTTCTTTGTAATAATTTTAATGTTCAGTCCTGTAAGAGCTCCAATCATTTTCCACTCATTTGCAGGAATTATAATATCCCCTTTCTCTTTCACGGAAACAGAGCTGGTTGTTGAGGGCTGCCATGAATGGCAGCCCACAGAAAACTCTACAATAGATTAAGCCCCAAAGTAAAGAGCACTCAAACATCCATTGTACCCCAGCCAGCACAGAGCTGATCACTAAATTGTGGCGTTTGCACAAAGCAATCACAGATATTAAAGCTGGTTGTGGAGGGTTTATTTTGTTTATTTTTTAAACGAGCTTTCTGAAGAAAACTTTCACCTGAAAGCAAAATGTGGAGACTTGATTACAGTTCAGAGCCTTAAAAGTTTCTGATTTTTCTATGTGAGCTTTCACCCTCAAAAAAAAAGGAAGAATTTCCAGACAGCAGAATTAAAACAGAAATTCATTGTAAATCTGGCTTTCTGACCAAAAACTGAAAGGAAACCATTCAGCAAATGCCTGGGTGTCCACTGGTCTGTCCCTGCAGTGTTAGTGATGAATAAAGAGGAGCAAATGGGCAGATGTCTTGTTGGAGGCTGTGGTGCCACTGCCTCCAGCAGGAGTTTTACATTTGCATTTACTGCAATCCCCCAAAATGGTGCACTGCTCACCCAGGGGCGCTTGGTTTAGCAATCCAGGATGGGCAATGGTGCCAGCAGAAACATTCCCTAGGACTCCCCAGTCCCTGGCAGTGCCAGCCCCAGAGGTCTGTGGGTCTGACCCACCAAGGTCCCTGCAAAGCTCCTGGGGGATCACAGCTCTGTGCCTGGAGCTACTCTGAGCACACCGGCAGGAACAACAGGGCAATTTATCCTTGATAAAATTACAATTTTTTGGTTTTTGCCCACTTGCTTTATTTGTTCCCTAAAGGAGATGAGTGTTTTCTTGAGATCAGGAAGATTACTGAACCCGAAAACTCAGTGTATGTGAAGCTTGCTGGGAAAGCACCTCTGGTATATTCATACAGTCCACTGAAACACAGGCTGGCAGCACATTAAATTGCTTCTCCCTGAAAGCTCTTCTCCCACTGAGTCTGCTAATTGTCTGTGCTTTTACAAGTTATTAGTGAATTTAGAGTTGGCTAGAGATGCTAATTTAATCACCCCCCAGACTCCAAACCAGGTACTGGATAAGCACCACCACCAGAAGCCTCCCAGCACTATTCACTGATCAGGGCTTTGAGAGACCAACCCCCATGGAAAGGAAAGTCCAGCCAGTCCATTCCTCACCCCTGACACTGCCCTCATAACCCCAACCACAGCAGGAACCCACCCACTGCTCCTGAGAGCAAACCCCTCCTCAGGGACCCCAGCACAGCACCTACAGCGCTCCGGGACACCCAGATGTGCCCTCAAAGCACTCAAAGCACTCCCAGTCCCCATCTGGGCACAGATATTGGTACTGGGGCATCTGGACAGGAGGCACTACCACTCCCCATCACAGAGGAGCTGCCATCTGTCCCACCTGTGCCACCCCCACTTAGGTTTCCAAGAATAAATCAATGTTTGTTTACCCTTCTAAAGCATTTTCCCTTAGCAATGTGATGATCAGCACACCCCATTCCCCCTGCCCAGTCCAGTGACACCAGCTGGGAGCTGCTGTTCCGGTTGTGTTGTGCCCAGTGGGAAGAGCTGACTGTGAATCTTCATCTAGACCCTCTGTTCTCTCCCCAAGAGCTCAGCACNAGTGACACCAGCTGGGAGCTGCTGCTCCTGTTGTGTTGTGCACAGTGGGAAGAGCTGACCCTCTGTTCTCTCCCCAGGAGCTCAGCATAAAGTGTCAACTTTCAATGTTCAATTTCCAGGCTGAAAACATGTCCCACAATATCACTTCCATACTCTGAGCCAAGCTTTGGGAAACCCAAAGCATCCTTGGGCTCTCACTGCCTCTCCCACTCTGATCTGTCCCCTGGAGCTGAGAGAAGCCTTTAACAAGGCACATCCTAACAAAGCAACAAATCATTCTCCTTCAATGAGGCTCTCACTCTTGCTCCCAGATGTGCATTCACGTGCATCTCCTGCCTGCTTTGGAAATCCCAGCTGGAACTGCATGCCAGATCAGTTAAAAGACTCATAAATTGATATGGTGGGAGGGAAAAAAGCTCTCTTTGTCCATGAAAGCTGCCTGAATGTCGTTGAGACAATGAAGCAGCAGGGCAAATACCTCCAAATTGCAAGCATTTCTCTAGTTTCAAAAAACTGGAGTCTTCAACAAACAGGTGGATGTGGCACTTGAGGACATGGGCTAGTGGTGAACGTGGTGGTGCTGGTTGATGGTTGGCCTGAATGACCTTAAAGGTCCTTCCAACCTCAGCAATTCTGTAATTTTATGATTCTACTGATTGTATCCACACCCTGTGCCCCTTCCACATTCCAAAACACCAAGGCACTGATACATCCTCACACAGAAAGGAAAGCAGGTAAACAAAGGAATATATGCAGCACTTTCCCCTGCCAGTCACATCTTTCATCTGCCCACCCTGAGCCAAGTTCAACACCTTTTTTTTTAATATCAAATAATTAATCCAACCACACTGAGTAGAAATTAAAATGACACATAAAACATAAAAGCCATAAAATGCTTTCCAAATATCCTTTTGCCCTCTCATTTTGCATTTCATTTAGTGTCTGGTGTATGACTGAGCCCATCTCTCTGTGCTCACTACTGAAATTAGACTGGCAGCTCCTCGCAGCAAGCACGGGGGCATTTTCCAACAGCCATTTAGCCAGCTGGCTTTGGTATTCACAGCAGTATGACCAATCCACTAAAGCAGACTTCAAAGTATTCAACACTTAAAATCAAACAGAGGCTTTAGGAGTGTTGGGTTTGGGGCCTGGGTGGTAAATGTAACACAAAAGCTGACAATACACTTCAATTACTGCTATGTGATGCTAAATTGCCAACATCAAGAGAAGCGGTGCCAGCACAAGTGCAAGGAAATAATTAGCATTTAATATTTCATCAAAACGTTGAATTTTTAAACATTGGAGTTGTCAGGTTTTTTTTTTTCATTATTATTATTAGTTTTAATTATTTAGCTGGTTTTACAGAGTCCTTGAGAACGATCCCAGTGCCTCAGGTGGCTCTGATGCCAACTGCTAACCAAGGGATGCCACACACGGTGTTTTTCAAGGTGCCAGCTATCAGGGAGCTGTTTAATTAAAACCTCTGCTCCTGACTGCCACTCATGATTCATCCCCTGAGCTCACACACTCCTGGGAGAAGCCCAGCCCTTCTTCAGACAGCAAGGATGGGTCTGTCCCACACCTGCCTTGGGTTTGGTGCTCTCCGCACACAGCTGGGGGCTCCCGAAATATTCATTGAGCATTGCAGCACTGCTGCCAGCACGGACACGTCCTGATGGAGCCCAGGGCCAGGCAGGCTGCAGAGACACGGCCAGGCTGTGCTGCTCCAGTCCCACCAGTCCCTGTGCAGCCAGGGTACACCCAGCCACAGCCCATCAGCTCTGGGGAAGGGAAGTCTCACATCAGCCTTCCTTTTCCTTCCTCAATCCCAGGACAACACATCCCCCCTTTCACACGGAGTCCTTCCCACCTCCCCAAGAGCCAGAGGGATGCAGAGGCAAAGTACTGCTCACTCCTTCTCTCCCCAGCAACATCACAGCTCTGGGAGAACAGCAGAGTTCACTGTGACCTGGGTCTGGCTGACAAAAAGGCTTTTTTTAACTGTGACGCGCACAGGCGGCAGGAGCACGCTCACCTGCCAGGTCCCACTCAGAGCCCAGAGTGGCAGTGAGCAGAATCATCCCTTCCCTAGAATCAGAGTGTGGATGTCACTCAGGGAATAAACCCCAGCCTCTGCAATCCATTCCCACTCTGCTTCCCTGCCTCTAATCCGTCCTTTAGCATGCGAACACAATGGCATGGGAACGTTAGGACAAGACAAGCTGGCAAATCCTGGATAAATATACTGCCAAAATTCTGACTTTTAGCACCAAGCCTTGACTAAAAGCATCTCAGGACCTGTTTCTGTGCAGCAGAACGAAGCAAGTGTGTTCCATGACTATCTGTGCCCAGCTGGGGATGGTGCCTCCCAAACAGTCTGTTGCTAGGATTAAACACAGCGCTCAACAATTTTAATCCCTCTCATGCTGCCACTTCCACAAGCACGGATTTCCATGGCTCCCCACACCAAGAGCCGGTGATGCAAGAGCTTGTGAGGATTTTCAGAGCCCACTGCATGGAGCAGCCAGCAGTTCACCTGGAAACCAGGACATTCAATTGGATTCTTGCTTTACCAGCTTCTAAGAAATAGATGGGGGAGCTAATATTAGCTCTTCCAGGAATAGTTAGGTGGCTAAAAAGAGAACAAAGGTGATAAAACAGCCTGTCTGTGCAGCTGCAGGTTTTATTCCTCCAGCCTGTCAGTTGTTAGCTTCAAGAGCCTTCAGCTGTCACTTGCTGGAGGGTCTGGGCAGAGCCCTGGGGTCAGCCCTGTGACACCCACTGGCAAAGGGGACAGCAGCGATGCACATCGGCCAAAGCTGATCATGCTGCTGCATTTGGGCCTTCTCCAAATAAATGCTGGAGATAAGGAAGGAAGGACCTCTGCCAGCTCAAGTGGCTTTTCCTAGCTCACCTCATTACTGACCATACATCACTGCAGGCCCAGGTGGGGAGCAATGGGGTGAAACTCTCTGCATTCCCCTGGAAGCCCTCACTGCAAAATCCCCAGGGGTTTCAGGGAACTGAACGTGATTTGGAGATTCTCTGCTACCCAAAGAGACAAAGGTGGGTTTGACCCAAACTCCAGCAGCACACACAGCTCCAGTGTCATCTCTGGGCAAACAGGTGTGTTTGGCTCCTGCCATCCCCTTTTCCTCATTTCTGGTCTCACCACACAGTCCTGAACACAGCATCTCTGGTGCTACCCTTTCTGTGCACCCATTTCTTTAATTTTAAACTATAAATTACCTGATGGCTCTGTGTTCACTCTTCGCTCACCTTGGCCAGGAGAGGGAAAGACCCAACTCCACAACAAATGGAAATGAAGTGGGTTAACTCCTATCTTGCAAAAGCCCTGCTACAACTAGGTTAGAGCATCAAAATCACAAAATTCCTCCTGGATATTTCATTTTCAAGGAGCTGGATAACAGCAGGGAACTGCATAATTGCATCATTTGGTTCCATTTTCATGACTGCATTCTGCCTTTTTGGGCCACCACCAGGCCTGGCTTTAATGCTCTGCGAATTGCACAGCAATAGTCATAAAGTGTACTTAAGAACTAAAGGACTTTATTTCCCTCTTTCTCAGAAACAAAAGTTGGACGTGATGAACCTGGAGGCTTTTTCTAACCTGAATGATTCCATGAAAGGCTTGAGACATTGTGTCCTTATTAAACCTATCCTGAATGCGCCTGCTTGGATGACTATAATTACAGGAATTTAGGAGGGTGCTTTGTTTTATCAGCTAAAAAAACAGGGAGCTGGAGGAAATGGAAAATGAAAGACCACTAGACACAAAAAAGTCTTCCAGGAACCACATGAAAGAGTGTGAGGAACTGCTGTTTGTGGAAGGGGATGACGTTAACAGTGACAAAAACAGCCATTAACCAAAGGACATCCAACAGGGGTACAAGGAAGATTTGGGGATCACGTTATATGGGAGGTGTGCTCTTGGCTTTGCACCCAGGCAGATCTGTCCCTTTGTCTGCAGAGTCCAGCTCTATCCTATATTCATGGCCACATCCTATATCCATAGCCATGATCTATCCTATATTCACAGCCATATCCTATATCCATGGCCATATCCTATATCCATGGCCAAATCCTATATCCATGGCCATATCCTATATCCATGGCTACATCCTATATCCATGGCTACATCCTATATCCATGGCCACATCCTATATCCATGGCCATATCCTATATCCATGGCCACATCCTATATCCATGGCTACATCCTATATCCATGGCCACATCCTATATCCATGGCCATATCCTATATCCATGGCCACATCCTATATCCATGGCCACATCCTATATCCATGGCCACATCCTATATCCATGACCAAATCCTATATCCATGGCTACATCCTATATCCATGGCCACATCCTATATCCATGGTTACATCCTATATCCATGGCCATATCCTATATCCATGGCCATATCCTATATCCATGACCATGCTCTATCCTATATCCATGGCCAAATCCTATATCCATGGCTACATCCTATATCCATGGCTACATCTTATATCCATGGCCAAATCCTATATCCATG
>VXBU01015233.1:50937-69277 GCA_013400315.1 Bombycilla garrulus | reverse complement strand
ATCCTATATCCATGACCATATCCTATATCCATGGCCATATCCTATATCCATGGCCATATCCTATATCCATGGCCATATCCTATATCCATGGCCATATCCTATATCCATGGCTACATCCTATATCCATGGCTACATCCTATATCCATGGCTACATCCTATATCCATGGCCACATCCTATATCCATGACCAAATCCTATATCCATGGCCACATCCTATATCCATGACCATATCCTATATCCATGGCCACATCCTATATCCATGGCCATATCCTATATCCATGGCCATATCCTATATCCATGGCCATATCCTATATCCATGGCTACATCCTATATCCATGGCCATATCCTATATCCATGGCCATATCCTATATCCATGGCCCTGTTCTATCCTATATCCATGGACAGGGAGCCAGGAGAGGAAGTTCTACCACACTGTGAACAATGTGGGCTCACACCACAACACAATCTGAATTTCACAAAGGGAGAGCTCAGTGCTGTCCTTCATTTCCCCAAAAGTAGCCAAGGAAGGTAACACCCGTGAGCAGAAGGTGGATATCATCCCCCCAAAACCCCCAGCAAGCCCAGCTGCAGCTTCCAGCGCTTCAGTGTTAATTTGTGGAGAGTACCAGCCCCCAGCTCTGGGATGCTGCCCTGAGCTCAGCCTCAGGAACAGCAGAGGCTACACAGGCACTGCTGGCATTGGGGGAAAGGCAGCTTTGTTCAGGAACACAAGCCTGCTGTCTCTCATTTGTGTATTCCTACAAACTGCACACTTCTGCAGTGCGAGGATGTGGATTTTCCCAGGTGGGCCCCAAAACTCAAAATCCATCCCCAGCCCCAATTCCTGCATAACCCCCCCATGCAGACAGGGAACATCTGCCTGCACAGATCCAGGAGCTAATGACTATTACACAACAAAGGAGCTTCTTTGGGTGGATTCTTCCCGTGCTGATTTGGACAGCTGAGAGCAAATAACAGCTTGTCACTGCTGCATTCTCCCTGCAATGGGAGCAGGCCTGGGAATCCCACAAGAGCTGCGTGGATCTGATCCTGTGATGAGCGTCTGATTTGGATCAGCAATCAGCAAGGTACCTCAATGCCCTGGTGCACATCACTCCTCCAAACAACTCTCTGCATCTATCAGCAGCATCTGCTGCTAATAAATACGGAGAAGCCAAGCTATCAGCTCGCTGCTATTTTTGGATGAGAAGCTTGTTTTGAAAGTAGAGGAAATTTCCAGCCTTCACAAAGGCCTTTAACCTTCTTTATGTGGGAAACTACCTGCTGCACATTCCCACCAGACATACATTCAGAGGCTTTAAATTACCTGAAATGCTATTAGCTTCATTTCCAAATCAGAAGCTGCCAGAGAGAGAAAAGAGGATCTGAATTAACATTAACCACAAGTGGGACATAAACCCCACTCAGTGCTGCCAAGCTGGTGAGAGACAGATGAGCCATCAGCTGCTGGTGCAGAAGGGAACTCAGCAGTGAGGGAAAATCCCTTTTCCCGTGCCACTGGAGGCTGGGGGAGCAAAGTCACACACTCTGGGATGTGGGAACAAGAGTCTGCCCAGTCCCTGCCACGCCAGTCCTATGGAAACCGTGAGCTCAGATAACAAACAGCACTAAGGGTGAAAAAATCTGACATCTCCTGTTTATGGCACATTTGCAAGAAAACAGGGAGCTCTCTTTCCCCTGCAAGGCCCAATGCCAAACCAGCACTTCTGCCACACTCCTTGGGGTCAAAAAATATTAGTGACTGCAGACTGGAGCTGAAAGCAGGCAGAGGGATCCCCCCAGTGATGAACACAGCACCTTGCCTTGTGGTACATCTAGTCCTGACACTTTTGTCTGACTAATCCATGAAAGATATCAAGGGCCTCAAGCAAACCCACAGATCTTTAGTAATTCTCTGCCTCGCAATCAGAATCTCAGTCTCAGGTTATTCGAGTCTTTTATCAGCACAGGGTGTTCCCAGCAGGGCTCCACCAGCACTCAACTCTCTGCCTGTGGGTCTCAGGGTATGACAGGTTTTGAAGCCTGGTTCAAGTCATGGAGCCCCCAAAACTCCTCTATTTCCCCAAGTGCTAATTTTTAATTCCTTCCTCTCAAGTGCCACCAATCTGCATGAACCTGATGTCAACAAAACCGGAGGCAGGGAAGCACGGGACTGAGGCACATGAGTCAAACCCAACACAAGAGCTCCAGCCCAAGGGCCACTGTGGAGAAAGAACCCCAAACTAACATATTCATTTTATTTCTACTTGAAACAAAGATGCAATTTTCCCCCTCAGTGTTATAATTTGGGGGTAGGTCAAGAGGGCTGACTCAAGACTTCCGAATGCTTCAGGCTGGTAGTGCTGTAGGGATAGAGAAACCACCATGAAATGTCCTTTTTCTACACTCTGGAGAGTATTCCTGCAACCAGAGAGCTGCAGAGCTGCAAGAGCAGCAAGGGACCGCCCCAGAGGGGCCTCCAGTGACATTTTGCTGCTCCCCCTGGCTCAAACTCTCCCACCCACTGCAGGGCCCCTCCTGCCCTCCCTCCTCCTGCCTTTGCCGCAGTGAGTACAATCTGGAGCCCCGAATGCTCACCCTATTCCAAAACCATGCAGGCTGTGATTAGGGACTGAAACATGCGTCACTGGATCTGCACATCAAAGCCCTCGCAGCCACAGCATCCGCAGGGATGGAGAGGGAAGGAGCACAACAGAGGTGACACGGGCTCTGCTTTGGCGTAGGGGGAGCTCCCCACTGAGAATTCTGTCAGACTGTATTTAAAGATCTGGGATGCTGCAGTTCCTCTGAGCTTCCAGAATTCCTGCTCTGCCCAAACCCGGCTCCACCAGCCCTCCTCCCTCCCCGTGCAGCCCTGCTCAGTATCCAAAGTGTCAGCCTGAGACTGATGTCGGGCTGAAATCTACTGGCAGAAGTGGCTGTTTCTGCAGTTTTGTTTTTCCACTTAAGTCTGCGTTATCCACAGCAACTTGAATATTCCGATAGCTCAGATAACAGAAACGGATGCCTCCAGTCTGTGCTGAAAGGAGACTGTCAGAAAAGAGAAGCTCAGCTCTTTCAAATGCCCCGAGATGCTCGGATCTTATTTGTCTTTCCTCAACAGCCAAGTCCCTTTTCCCCCCCCGGCCCCACTTCCCACTCCTTTGATGTGATCACCAAAATAAATAAATAACTTTGGGTACTAATTTCAGCACCAGACACTCTGAACAACCCCTGCAGCCACTTTATGCAGAAAAGGTGCAGGGGTTGTCTCTTCCCTGATCCTGGTGCCACTCTCCCCAAAGCTCCAGAGGCATGCAGCTGTTGGTTTAATTTTCTCCAGATCTTTCCAGCTGCTGGACTGCTCCACAATGGCCATGTCTGAGCAGGCAGCTCAGTTCCAGGTGCCTCACCTCGTGCTACCCAGCCAAATTGGCTTGTAGAGCCCTAACAAATTTCCACGGAGAGAAGCACAGGGTAACACATCACTCCAAGATGAATTTAAGCTGCCCATTATTTAGACACACTTCTCTTGGTTATTGTTTAGAGATCCCTCCAAGGCAGCACAGGGAGTACAGCTCACGAACCACAGCCTGAAATGATTCACCTGAGGCACCAGTTCCTGGAGCTTGGCAAATTTCCAGGGCTTGAGGGCTGCCCAGAAAACCTCGACTTCAGGAGAGAGAGGGAGGGAATACTGGGGTGACAGAGAAGGATAAAGTTTTAGACTATGACCTCTCTTTGAGACAATACCTCAACTGTCAAATCACTGAAAGTGACACTTCAAATACCTCTGTGTATCTCCTAATTCTCAGCTCAGTTATCTAGGAGTGCCCTGAATCCCGGGGTGAAGAATCCCCCTATCCAGGTGTCCATGAGGAGCACATCTTCCTTCTGTGCAAGTACTGAGATGCTGCAACTCCAGGCTGAACAACCATCCTCAGACTCCTGCAGGACCATTTCACCCACTCATCCCGCTGGATTTGGTGGAATGTGGACCTGAGCAGCTGTGCAGAGGTCATGGGGCTGCCCTGCCCTGGCTGCCATGAGCACGATTCCAGCCCCCAAAATCCTATGAAAGCCTTCCCAGGGTGTGCTCACAATTAGATTCCTTACATAACCAAGCAGCACAGTGTGAGCTGCACACAGCAGTTAATGCTGCCTAAACCTCGGGCCAGATTTCCCTCTGGGAGAATCCTCCCGCTTTAGACACTGAGATTTCTTCTGTAATGAACACACAACTCCAGGTATTCATGTGGATACAGAATCAGGGATCAGAGAAGGGGTGTGTACACACCTTAATCAGCGCTTCGGTCTGTTTTCTAACATTTTGTAAATTTTTCCAATCCTTTTCAAAGCTCCAACAAAGAATAACCCATTAGCTGAACTCAAAAATAAACCCCAACAGCTTCAAGTTATAAATAGCCAAGTTAGATATGCAGGATTCTGTAAACTCCTATTTTCACCCTCCAAGAAAATAGCAGAGGCAAGGAGAAAGGGTGGAGTTCGATTTATTTTTTTTTAAACAGCGTATTGCTGTAACAACAGATAAAGAGATCTACACAAATCCTGTGCAGTGTCAGGATCCCAAATCAGCACACTGGGAAACCCAGGAATGATGTCTCTGAGAGAGAAAAGCTGGAACTCCAGGCTTGCAGCAGAAAAGCCACAGCACAGAGATTTCCTCAAGAACCTTTTCCAGGCCTGGAAGGAGCTGTGGAAGTGCAAAGTGCTGTGAGTGGAGCAATGGCAAAGGGGGAGTAAAGAGAAGAAATTCAAGAAAATTCAACACTGATGCGATCTCCTGGCTCCCCACTTTGCCAAGCCTGCACAAATAGAGGATTATTTCCCCAGCTGAACAATTCCATCATTCCCACCAGGCGGGCACACCCAGGAGCCAGTGACTGAAGCCACAGCACTCCAGCCCCTCAGGAAGAGGCCATGAAGTGCCTGGAGGATGTCTGGGTGTCCTCCTCACAGGAAAACATCTCCATGACCAGCATGGACAGAGCCATTTGGAGGGGTGGGATTTGGTCACCTGCAGCTCCACGAGGCTGCAGGGGATGCTCAGCATCTCTCCTCAGCCCAAAGGGCTGCACACTTCCTGGCCTGGCCCTTCACAGATCTCCATGATCTATACATTGTAGGATACCTCAAAAACCTCAGTTCCTTCCTCCCAAACCACCCCCATCCCTGTTTCTTAGTAAGAGTTTGCAAACTTCATTTTAAAAATTATGGTTCTCATCATATTCAGGCATAACTGGTTTTGTTTTCAAACGGAGTGAAGAGATGGTATAAATTATGCTCAAGAAAACCCTTTGGCATTTTAACAGGCATTGGAAAGAACCAATTTCAGAACACTGGCTCATAATGGACGTCTCCATGGATACCTCTTTGTCAGCACCTCATTAGACAAGAGCTGAGACACCTAAGAGTTCTTCTCCTGCATTTCAGAAGGTACCTCAAAAACACTAATTATGCAAATCTCCATCCTCTTAACTGATGGATACTTGGAAGTTCAGGTGACAAAGTGGATAAGCTGAGCCCTGACAGGAAAGGAGGGAAAGATATTTTATTTAGACTCTCTTCTTCCTTATGATTGCTGACGCTTCTACAATTACTGAGGCCACACAACTGCTTCACCCACAGCTCCCCTTTTCCTCTTAACAGCAAGAAAACAGAAAGGAGACAAAGGGAGATTCCAAGAGCAGCAGGAGGGACACCTGTGGTGTTAGAAAGCAGGAGAGTCTGTTTGGCAGAGCCAGCAGTATTCCATCATTTTTGACTGAGCAGTGGCTGCACCCACATGAAGTAGATAAAATATTTCTGGTTTATGTGTCAGCAAACACCAGTGGATTTAATTATACCAAAACTGGCTCCCTTGTGACCCATCTTTGTCATTAGTCCTTTACCTGAGGCTGTGTGAGCAGAAATACTTTTGAATTTTTCTAATGACAATTGCTTGTGTTTCTAAACTGGCATGCCCAAGAATCCCCCAGAAGCGTGAAAAGCACTTTATTTATCCCTGAACTGCAGCCACCTCAGCAATGCAAGGTGGCAGCTCTAACACAACACAGAGACCTGGGCATGAGAGGAGGGAAGTTTTCCCAACCTGTGACGAGAAGGCAAAAGAAAAAAATTCATACAGCTTGTTTTTCATCACTGAGACCTTCAGCGCAGTCCTCCCACCCCAGGCAGTGCCTTTGGGACGCTGCCATGCAGACACAGGGGTGGCTCTTCAGAAATATAGAAAACACAGAAGATTTCGTGCTCTGAAAACAGATTTTTTTTTTTTTTTCAGTCAGACCTTCAGGCTGGAGCCAGAGAGTCAGGGACCCTAAAGTAAACACTGATGTCCTGCAGCTTGAGGAGAGCTCAGACGAGGTGCAGGCACTGCTCAAACACAGGAAGGAAACACTGCAATTTACAGAGAGCACTTGGGAGTCTCCAACGCTGCTCATTTTTTAAAGGGCAGACTTATGCAAACCCTGAATTTTGAGTATTTTTTTCTCCCAGCTGCTTTCTCTAGGAATCCTTCTCAAAGAACAAAGCCTTGTTGTGCATGAGAAAGGAGATGTATCCATTCCTGACAAAAGCTTCTTTATGTAAGGAAGATTCTCC
The DNA here is from genome assembly GCA_013400315.1 of Bombycilla garrulus. NCBI lineage: Eukaryota > Metazoa > Chordata > Aves > Passeriformes > Bombycillidae > Bombycilla > Bombycilla garrulus. Next base: position 62,657 of record VXBU01015233.1, on the reverse strand, counting down.
CAGAGATTCCTGGCTCTCACCTCTGCTCCCCTCTCCCAAAAGTGGCAAACCAGAGCTCCCAGCTCCAACCAAGCACCACTAAACTGTGACTCCCTGAAGATTCAGCAGCACAATTACACTGTGGGAGCTGTTTGCAGCTGAAAATCTCCTTCTCAGCAGGTGGGAGGGAGGTGAGTGCCTGGGGTTAACCAAAGCCAGGGTGTCCAGATTGAATGCGACCTCAGAAATGCCAACGCCTGAATAAAAAGCTCATAACCTACAGAGAGGGCAGGAGTGGAGAGCAGGTAATTCATTTCCTCAAATTCATTTCCTCCATGACCTGGAGGAAATCATCAGGCTTTTCTGAGTTTCATTTGCCTCTTGAGCCTCACAGGAATGATGGCTCAGAGTCACTGGGGTGAAAAGCTCTGTGAGAGCAGCCGTGCCAGCCACCCTCTGTGGATATTTCTGTGAGGTGACATCCCTTCTGTCACAGGACTTCTTTTTATTCTCCATGAATTTCCTCGATAACCGTAGCTTTCAGAATACATTTTTTAAGACAAAGACCTGCTTGAATATTAATGCTATCGAAAAATAATGGCATTTGAAAGTATGTCCTTGATCATGTCTAGACAGGACCAGCTATAATGGATTTCTGGGATCAAGGTAGTAGATATAAATAGATTAATATTACTCAAAGACCTGCAACGTCTCTATGCATTATCCAGAGAGGTGTGATCCTATAGCCTTTCATGAATATCTGCTGTCTAATGAAGAGTGAAGAAATTGTTGCTTGTGAAGGTGGTGAGATGCTGGAATAGAACTCCCAGAGTAGCTGTGGGTGTCCCTGGATCCCTGGAAGTGTCCAAGGCCAGGTTGGACGGGGCTTGGAGCACCCTGGGACAGTGGAAGGTGCCCCTGCCCAGGGCAGGGGGTGGAATCCTTAAGGTCCCTTCCAACCCAAACCATTCTGGGATTCTATGGAAGTACCTGGGAGAAAATGGTCAAAGGGTGCTGGGGAGCTGCTCAGAGTCCACTCCTGCTCTGGTAAAGGCAGTGACCAAACACCATCAGAACCAACAACAAAACTGAAGCTCAGTAAACTTTAAAAACAAGGAAATGGCATCCAAAGAACAGAGGCAAAGAGCCTGTCCATCCTGTGAGTCAGAGAGGAACCTCAGTGCTCAAGTCAAATCAGTGGCCAAGAAAACCTGATGTGAAATCAGACCCAGGTCTGCTGCCCATGACTGTGCTTCAGAACCCTCAAAGGCAGCAGGTGAATTCTTGACTCTGAGCTCCTAAGAAATTCTTTACTCCCATCCTGTGACAGCCAGCAGCCCAGCCAAGGCATGAGCTGAGCTCCTCAGCATCTCCCCCAGTGCCAGGGGGGGCTGCTGTGCCCAGAGCCCCCCAGAATGCCCGGGGCAGGTCCACGGACAGCACAGAGCCAACAGGATTCAGCTCCAGGTGCATCCCAGCTGCTGAGGGCAGGAACAGCGAAAAACTTTGTGTGATTGCTGTTTCTTGCACTCTCTCCAGGTAGATTTGATTGAGGAACTCACACAGTGTGACCGTAATGTTGTCCCTGCAGACCATCCCTCCTTCTTCCCTTGGGAAGGGAGAATGTGACCCCCATGAATGGGCCCCAAACTCCTCCTCACCAGTGCTCAGAGTGACCCCTGCATCAAGCTCACTATGCTAGCCTTCCAAATTCCTCTTTCACTGAGAAAAAGCCTCTATCAGGAACTGGCAGATGTTTTCGGGAAGGTTCAGCTGGCTTTGAGCCATGGGCCAAAGCAGCACTTGCTCCCCACCAAGGCTTGAGTCTCAGCATTGCTGAGCATCCCAAATGTTCACTGAGCAGCAGCAAAACCAGGGAATCTCACCCAGAGCAGACAGCAGCAAAACCAGGGAATCTCACCCAGAGCAGGCAGCAGCAAAACCAGGGAATCTCACCCAGACCAGGCAGTAGCAAAACCAGGGAATCTCACCCAGACCAGGCTGCTGAGCAGCAAAGCCACTCAGGAGCTCAGGATCCTTTCCTGTCCTTCAAGCAGACCCCATTCCCACCACTCATATCCACAGGTTTGTCTCCCCCAGAACAGTGCAGAAATGCTCATCTGGACCCCGAACTGGCTGGGTAAAAGCAGCAGGATGTTGGCTCAAGAAGCATTCACACTTAGCCAGGGTTCAGCAACATGAAGACCTCAGCTGGCAAGTAAGAGGAAGAAATGAGAAAGAACAGAAAAAAAAATGAAAGCACAGGAGCAGGTTCATCGATGAGTTAAGGCTGTTTTAGGTATAAGCCTGGGGGAATTAGTTTAACACTCCATTTCAGCTTCTTTTTCCCATTTTCTTTTGCACCAACTTGCATCTCTCTCCTGTCAGACTTTGATGGCTTTATGTAACTGTTTAAAAATTGAACAAGCTTCTTAACTTAGGTTTAGAAGAACACACTTTTTTGCTTCTCTGTCTCGAATGCACATTAAGAATAAAGATTTCCGGAGAAAACAAGACCTTTTCCATCCTCTGACATCAGCCACTGGAGTACACAAAGCCAAGTCCTTGAGGAGTGGATATTTTGTACATTCTGTTCCAGCACAAGCAGGGGCATCTGCAGCCCCAGTGGGTTTTACAACTGGTAGCTGGAGAGGAAAACTCATTCCAGAGAAAATGCACAGGTTACCCATCCCAGCAGCATCCTGCACTAGGAGATAATCCTAGAAAGCAGGAATGAGGGAATAAACCCAAAACCTTGGCAGGGAAGTGTGGCAGCTGCAGCCCTGAGTGACACAAGGGGTTTTCCCCATGGTACAGCCTGAGAAACAGCCTCTGACCTGCTGCTATTGTGAGAGTATTTTACTTTTTTTTTCTATTTTTTCTAACCTTAATACAAGCTGAAAATATTTCTGCTCCATGTGACTGGATGTAAAAGCTCGAGAAGAGCCTCCCTCAAGGCACAAAAACCAGAGGCAAATAGCCCCCACCCTCTTCTGTGTGTTTGCATTTCCTAATTACACTGATTTCTAAGCCAGAACTGTATTTGTTGATGCTTCAGGTTGGCAATGCTGATGGAAGAGGCTTTCAGGAAAAGTCAGTAAAAATATTCAATGGCAAGATTTGTAATTAAAGCTTTTTTTTTTCCCTCAAGTTTTATCTGTTAGAAAATGTTTATGTTTGCGGGGTGGGCTCTTGAGGGCAAATGCTGCTTCTTGCCGTTTGTACAAGTTCAAAACAACAGACCTAACCCCAACCGGTGCCACAAGCTCTGCCCTCCCAACACACATGGACATCTCCCCACGGCCTGCTCTGCTTCCAGCCTGGAGCAAAACCACAGGGCCAGGCCTGCAAAAGGCACCAGGCACGGAATCAGCCCAGCTCCAGTTATGGAGACAGTGGCAAAGTGCACCTGGTTCAGGGTCAGCCTGGATGGGACCACAGAGGGCATCTGGCCACACCTGGGTCTGATGCCCATGGCTGTGCTTCAGAACCCTCAAAGGCGGCAGGTGAATTCTAGATTGAACTCCTAAGTTCTTACTCCCATCCTGTGACAGCCAGCAGGACCACCCCAGAGCACAGGATTGCTCTGGAATATCCTCAGTGAGGGAAAGCATCTGGGCAATCAGGGCTCTAGCAGCTGCACAGGAAAGAATTCCTTCCTCATGTCCAGGTATAACTTGCTGGGATCACTCCCTGTCCGTTCCTCTGGCGCCATTGCTGGGCCCTGCTCGGAGCCCTCCCTGCACACAGGGACAGATTGATAAAATCCCCTTCTCAGCTGCCACTTCCCAAGGCCAGCTCTGCTCCTGGCCATCCTCTGCTCCCAGACCATCCTGCAGCAGCCTCTTCCTGCTCCTGGAGCATCCCTGGGCACAGTGGTCCCAGACAGCAGGGCCAGAGCTCAGCTCTCCAGCAGAGCTGTGCTTCCCTCAAGTCACAAAGAATTCCCAAAGGGACACGACTGCCCGGAGCACGGCAACCCCAACAGCACAAACCAAGAGAAACATCTTATACCCAATAACTCTCAGTGTGAGGAACTGGGATGAGGGGAGGCCGTGCTGTGCTGCCCCTGCTAGGGATGGGAACACCCAAGTGCAGCAAAAGCTGGGAGTTCTCCTGTATCGCACAGTGAGTCAACAAAATTACATTAAAAAACAGCCCCATTTGCTGTGACTGTCTGCTGTTTGTGGAGGCTCTAACCCAGCCCTGCCCACACCCAGCACGGTGCAGGCTGGGCTGGTAAACACCAAAAATGAGCTGCTAAAGAGTCTGCCAGTCACCAGCGCTGTGGTGCTTCCCCCTCTGCTGCTTTCGCGGCCACTTCCCACGCCAAGCCGCCACAGCCCCTCAAGGATGCTCCTCCCTGCCAGGACCCTGCTCCCCGGGGCTCCTCCTGCTCGGACCCTGCTCCCCGGGGCTCCTTCCTACCAGGACCCTGCTCCCCGGGGATCCTCCCTGCCAGGACCCTGCTCCCCGGGGTTCCTCCCTGCCAGGACCCTGCTCCCNCAGGACCCTGCTCCCCGGGGCTCTTCCTGCCAGGACCCTGCTCCCCGGGGCTCCTTCCTACCAGGACCCTGCTCCCCGGGGCTCCTTCCTGCCAGGACCCTGCTCCCCGGGGCTCCTCCCTGCTCGGACCCTGCTCCCCACTTTGGCACAGGCAGCTGCAAACTGGAGTAAAACGTCTCCCTTCCAGATCAGAGCTTAAAACTGTAAATCCTGTCCCCAGCCCAGGCTGAGGTGCTCTCAGCCCCCCGTTCTTTACCCATCCTGCACAATCTCCAAGGGATCAGCACCCCCGGGACCCCAGCAGAGGTGCCCAGACCTGCAGGGTGTTAGGAAGCCATATGGGAGGCAGCTTCTGTGGCACCCCCAGCATTCCCTGGTCACCCCCAGTCCTGAGCAGCCCCACGGTGCCTCCAGCAGCTCTGCTCGCTGCTCCATGCCAAGCCAGAGTTACCCAACTTTTGACCTACTTCTGCCTTGTGCTTCTCCCCCTCCCCGCTCCTGCCCTCAGTCCCCAATTAAATCTGTGTGAGATTTCCTCAATTATCCCCTTCCTGCTAATAGATGTGGAAAGAGGATGCCATAACAATGTATTCCCCTGGCACTGGTTCAAAATACATCTCCGAATTAATGTTGAGGAGTGCAGGATGTAGGAACACTTTAATTAAACATAAATGTATAAGAACTAGCAGTTAGGTTTAAGAAAGCTGATCTTTTGCTGCCACCACAACACTTCATCTCAGCCACGCAGTGAGAATCCTCATGCTCCTCTTTAATTGACAGGCCAATAAATCAGCACTAATCTCCCCTCTCTGTGTAGCTGTGCATGCTGATGTTCAGCTATTTTGGAACACAGCAACATTCCACTGGCACAACCTAAGCAGCATCATGCACGGGAATGCTGCATGGAAAACACTCCAGGCAAACCTTGAAACCTGTAACAAAACTTGGAGGGGGGACCTGAGCAATAAAAAACCATGTTTGAGAATTCTGGCAGGAATAAAGCTCTGTATACACCTTTGGAAAGAGGAGGAGCAGGAACAGAGAACTCCCATCTGAAGTCATTAAGATGTTCTGATAGGCACTTGCAATTCTGGATGAATACAGAGATCATTTGAACATGATTTCTAATTGAGACAAAAACTGTCTGTGAGGAATAGGGAATGAGCCTGGGAATCACTCTGCCCATTACAGAAGGCATCCAGTCTCTGCTCAACTTTATAGCCCCCTTCCGCCTCATCCCAGGAAAGTACTGTGAGATAAGAAATTGCAAGTCTTCATAAAAAGGAGGCTTTAATCCAATGGAAGCTACATCTGCACACCTACAGCTGCATTTATAGCTGAGCTACTGCTTTATCTCCTCTCTTGGCCCAAAACAATCTCCTAACAGCTCGGTAACAAACTGCAATTAACCACATCACTGCAAAGGGAGCTCGGGGTGCTGATGGTACAGAAGGAAGAAACAAGATTATTTTAAGCCTGGTGGAGAGTAACTCACAGCACTTTAAAGGAAGCCAGACCCCAGCCTTGCTGCAAACACGCAGAAAACTCCCAAGCAGCAAGTCCCTGAGTACACAGCAAACAGCCATTGGGGTGATCTCAAAATTATTTAGGGCACTGCAGTGCTGGATGAGGCTGAAATGAAAGGCGATGAAGACTTACGCCCAGGCAGCATCTCTGCATGAGATACGAAGCCAGCCCTCAGAGCTCTCTCAGAATCCCAGGGGAACACAGCAAGGACCAGGTTTTCCCCATGCTGGAGATGGGCTGAGCAGAGGAAGGAAAGGGAACATTTTTTTTAACTTTTCTCCAGTATTTCTTCATGCTCTGCGTGTGACATGGACGTTAAAATTACCAACACCTCTGGGACCAGAGTGCCAACTCTGAAACCCTCAGTCCCCTTTATCTGTAAGGAAAGAAATAACTCCTATCCCACTGAAATTACAAGCAGCAACATTCAGCTTGTCTCTGGAAAACACACTTTGCTCTAGATATGAGAGGCTCTAAACAAAAAGCTGCAGCTTCCCCTCCTGCCTCCCTCCCTGTTTGCTCTGTGTACACCAAAGGCCTTCGTTTCCACCTTACTGCACATGTACTGAAGCTATTTTTGGCCAAGAGTGACGTGGCTTTGTTTGCATAACTGGATTCCCACCTCATGATCCGCTGCTCTAATAGTTTGCAAAATAATAGCTGGAAAATGTCTGATTTCCAAAGAAGTGCCTGCAAAGTTCAGTTTGCCTTTATCTTAAATCCAAAATAAAGGAAAACAAAAACAAACAAACAGGAAACAAGCCTTCCTGCAGCACCACTTCTAAAATGCTTCAGCAAGATGTAAAACAAATTATTTAGTGATGACCAGCTGGGATGTGGGGATTTAATTCTGCTTCTGGTTTGGATGAGGGTATCAAACCAAAAAAGACAAGCCCAAAGTCACACAGGAAGAAAACCATTTTACACAGTGGGGCCTTAACAACTCGCGTCAACCCAAAATATCATCTGCAGGAAATGCAAACTTATCACTGATGGCTAAAAACAAAAGCTCTGCTCAAAATAGCAGCATTTCAGATGAGGCAAATACGTCGGTTGGACTATTCTCAACTGTCAGAACTGAGCTGCAATCACAGATCTCTCTTGAGGAATATTTGGTATTTGTCCAGTATTAAAAATAAAATGTGAGATATCTTAGAAAAGAAAGAGATGGCTCAAATAAAGAATGCGTGGAAATAAATCCTGCGTACAGAAGGATCCAACCACTGGTTCCTCTTGTCCAAGTTTCAACTCCTGGCAAAAGAGGGACAAAATCCATTTCTACAAGAACTTTGTCACTGCAAAACATTGTAAAGATGGGATGAACAGTCCTAGCCTGCACAGCCAAATGAGCCAGGGGATTTGGCCATTCTTGTTTTAGCACATGCTGTTCTGAAAGTACTAGGTTCTTCCTTCACTCCCTGGATGGTGCTGTCCAAACAAGAAATCCACATTTGGGCAGGATTATTGCTCAGTTCCACTTGGGACATCTCCCTTCACTGTCTCCCTCCCTCATCCCTCACCCTCAGCCACCCCTCCATCCAACATGAACAGGGTGTGAGGCATTTCACTTCCCACTCCCCACTCACTGCCTGCAGGGAAGTCACAGAGTAATGAATGTGTGGAGTCCCAAGTCCAAGATTAATGAGGGGAAGTCACACAAGAAGGGTGGGTGTCTCTTTCTCCAGGCAGCACTGACAGAATGAGAGGACACAGTCTCAAGCTGTACCAAGGGAAATATAGGTTGGATGTTAGGAAGAAGTTCTTCATGGAAATGGTGATAAAGTTCTGGAATGGCTGTCTGGGGAGGTGCTGGAGTCACCAGCTCTGGATGTGTTTAACAAATCCTGGATGTGGCACTGGGTGCCAGGGTTTAGTTGAGGAGTTGGGCACGGCTTGGACTCGATCTTGAAGGTCTCTTCCAACCTGGGGATTCTGTGAAGGCCACCAGCAGCTCAACCCCCTCAAAGCCTGGCCACAGAGAAGAGCAGGGCCAGAGTTGTGGCAGGGAACAGCTCTCCCTCCTCCTTTCTAGAGAGGAATTTCTCACCTGCGGAAATCACTGAGCTGCCACGGATGCGAAGAGAGTCCAGAAACACCTTTCTTACCCTGCACTGGAAGGACAGCGTTGTGCTGTGCTGTATTCCAGCAGGGAATCACAGAGCAAGCACCAGGCAAACACCTGACAGCGCACGGTGCAGCAGCTCTGATGGCAACAGAACACCGGCTCTCAGAGCTCTGCTTTAGTGCCTCAGCCATTCACGGGGTCAGTGCTGGGGGGAACCTCCCAGTGCTGAGCCCAGGCCTGTCCCAGGGAATCTCCAGAGATGTGGAGCCAGCAGTGGCACACACAGCAGCACCTGGAATCCCTGCTGCCAAGGCAAAGGCAATCCCCAGCACAGCTGCTGTCAGCACTGCCTGTGTCATTCCAGAACACACAGCATGGCCAGGGCACCCCACGGCATCACTGCCACAGCAAAGGCTCCAAACACTTCCATTTACCTTTGTCTCTTTGTTTTCCTGCTTGCTGGGGGATTTCTCCTGACCGCAGCCTATTCAGGTGCCTGGAAGACAAGTGCAGTAAGGCAGGCCTGGCCCTGTTTGCACTGTGCTGCTCACTGTTCAACTCAGTCCCCTCCCAGCACCGTGCTGACACTGATTTGACACCTCCACTGCCACATCTGAGCACCTCAGACGCACCAAGTACCCCCACAGCACAGCCAGTCCCCTTGGAAAGACAGACAAATCCCTTCCTGACTGCAGAGGGATATTTTTGTTCCTCCAGGCAAGGCTAAACCCACCTCAAAATTTGGAAACGTGTCAAGAGACAGAGCTAAGGAGCACCCATCATACAAAGTGGTGGAGTTATTCCTGCTTTTAGGTGAAGTCCTGCACAAGGAGGAGTGGAAAGGGAGTCATCCCACAGGGACTCATCCCCCTTGGAGGCGCTTCCTGGGCATCCCACTCCAGCTGCAGCTTGCAGCAGCCCCTTGCTGGCTTGCAGCAACTGTTCTGCTCCCCTGTCTCTCCCCAGCCCACACACAGCATCCCTGGGAACAGCCCTGCACAGGACCAGCACACAGAGTGCCAGCAGGGTGGGGCAAGGACAGCACTGGGTGAGCCCTAGATCTGCAGGAAAAGCAGCTTCACCTGGGAAGCGCTCTTCAACCCGTGCCCAAGCAGCTCTCCACACTCCGAAGTGAAACCTCGCTGAGGGCAAGAGTGGTTCATGTCCAGTGGCCAAAGGCTCTCCAAAAGCGGGGGATTTGGCCACAACCTCTGTGTTTCGTCTCTGCTGCTGCTTCAGAGTGGCGCAATCCCTGCAGCCTTCCCACTCCCCAAAGGGTGCTCCCTGCATGTGCACAGTCTGTATTGGTGCTGGGTGGCAAATGGGATCTCACACTGGGAACAGCAGCACTGCAGCCGGTTGTTATTCCATCTCTTCTCCAGCGGCACAGCAGTGCAATCCCTGATCCTATCACAGCAGAGCCACCATGAAATGTCTATTCTTGTTCAGAAAAGACTGATCTCTCTGGGTTTTTGGACAACGGGATAATATATTTCCCTAGATATTAGAGACTGAAAGAGATTTATTAGGGGAATTATTCTCTGTATTCTGTGCAGTCCATTAAGGGATGAAGCTTCCCGTGCTCCATCGAGGAGCTCATTGCAGGCCATGTGACTGCACTGACATAATACCCAAGTCCCCTCTGCAGCCTCCTATCCTGTTCATCTCATACTCCTCCAAGAACAAGAACAGTGTTGGGTCCATATCCCAGTTCAATTCATGTGTGAAAACCTCCATAATTCTGCAGGACAAAACCAGGGACAAAATTAGACCCTTTCTTCCTACCTTTGGTACTAAGGACAGCTGTTACCAAATCCACTTCAGCTTCTTGAATGCCAAGGGCAGAGCAAAAGTCAGAGCAGCCGCAGTTTTCCCTGTGAGCCCAAAATTTCAGATGCCAGCACCTCAGCAGTGTGGGTAGGTGCTCTGAATTTGGGATTTATGAACACATCCCCTCCAAACTGCAGGAGGATCATTCCATTTCAACAGCTTGGGGTGAAGAGCAAAGGGGACAGTCCCAGATATTCCTTCCAGGTCATCAACAGAACCAAAGCAGTGCTCTCGACTCTGTGGGAGCACAGAGCTCCTCGCAGGAGCAGGACAGTGCTCCTGCCTCTCCAGGATCCCAGGGGAATTGCCCTTGGCCACGTCAGGCTGGTGATGCAGTGAAGCTCTCAGAGCCCATCCCAGAGTCCAGGGAGCCACATGTAACCACTCCCCATCATCCCGTGGTGATTTTCTGGGTGTACCCATCCACCCAGAGGCTTCAGCAGCATTGCTGTGATGCATCTCAGAACCGAAACTCAGCAGCTACAGAAGACATTTTGGAGCTCTGACCTGTGCTTTTGCCTGTCCTTCCCAAATTTAGCTCCTTTTCAGCTAAACACTGGTGACACCGCAGTGGCCTTGAATCACGAGTGCAGCCAGGGCTTATAGGAAGCACTACAAAAGCTTTTGTTCCAATATTTACTCAGGGATTTTTCATGCTACACCTACCACGGCCTTTAGTTTATTGGGAACATAGTGCACTGGGGAAGGGCAAACCACAGAGTCTATACTGCTGCCAAGCAAAATGTCATTAAGGTTTTAGCAATGCAACACAAATTGAGTTTACATTAAAGCTTCTTTTGTATAAACCATATCCCAGAGTGAAACAGAGTGACAGAGCTGAGTAATGAGTTGAAGCAGAGCAATCAAGGTGGAACTACTGAGCAATAGGAAAAAGGAGCCATTCCAAAGTGCTATTTAAAGTTAGGCTGAGAGCTCCATTTGAACAACAGAAGTGATTATGTACAGTCACCACTGCACACATTTAATGCCATGCAGGATGCAGGACCTACCACCTGCAGCTGCACAGAGACACTCCGAGGTTCAATGGCACTATAAAAATCCTCATGAACTGGAAGCTGAGATTCTTCTTAATATAGACTTACACATAACTGCTGAAGAGCTGAGAAGCCTGGAACTTCAAATCTCTCTTGTGCTACGCAGCACATAAACCCACAACTCAAAGGTGACCATTTGTCATTTCAAACATCTCCTTCCTGCAAGATTCAGAGCCACTGTTTGTCCCCAGGACTGCTGGAAAACACCTGTTTTATGGCAACATGCAAGTCACCAACGGTTATGTCCCCCCAGCTCTGCTCTGTACAAAACCACAGCACTTCTGGATGTTTTTCTAAATACCCAGAGCACGGTAAGCTTGGAAACACCACTCATTTCTAGTTGCAGGCTTCCTAAGCTGTGCTTTGCACTGCTCCTCATGCCAGTCCTCGGGGAGCGAGCCCGGAGCAGGGCCTGTTCATGCGAGAGCGCTGCAAATGGGCTCAGGACTGACCTGGAGCTCACACTCAGCTCTGAGGGCTCTGCCCAGCTCCCAAAGCCAGCACATCACACACAGCTCAGGTGCTGGCGAGGCTGCAGTGCTGCAGCCAGGGGTGCAGGGACCCTGGCTGGGCACTTCTCACACACAGAGATGGGGCTGGATCACAGCACTGCAATATTCTGAAGCTCCATCCCTGTTTCCCCCTCAAATGAGCAAGCCAATTTTGATTTATTTGAACAACAGAGCACAGACAGAGTTTTTCAGAACTTGCAAAAAACACTTATAAATGGCTAAATATATATTTTTTTTTTTAATTTA
>VXBU01015233.1:12513-50918 GCA_013400315.1 Bombycilla garrulus | reverse complement strand
TATATATATATTTATATATATATAAATAAAGACCAACTCCATAAAGGCTTCAGAGCACTGCTAAGTAGAGCAACATAATACGTTTATCAAGACATAAAGCAGCCCTCCTCAAAATATATAGCTCAGACATACCCTACCAACAGAATACTCAATGTTTAAGATGAGGGAAGAGAGATTCAATGAGGATTTGTTTTCCTGGCAGCCCTCCATAAATGCACATAAACCTCTTGTAGCAGCACACTGATATTTAAACTAATTAGCACCAGGAAAGCCTCAGGACTGTGCTTTTCTCCCAGCCTGTTCCCAGGGACACAGGGGCTCCAAAATCTGACTGTGATCACATCCCACTCACGTCCCAGGATGCTGCAGGAGCCCCAGCACACCCCCCTTCCTGCCCAAGAACACAGGAACACGGGGCAGGACACTTGGCAAAGGGAAAAAAAACCCCCCTCCGCCCAAACTGCCCACTCAGCACTATGTGAGAGGATAAAAATAGCAGGCAGGAGAGCTGGCCCTGAATATCAAACAGCATTCCCACCCAAACCAACTTCCCCTTCACTCTGTTCTCCTGCAGGCTGCACATTGCCTGAATTTCCTATTCCTCATAAACACAGCCAGTGGGGATTTAGCTCTGGGGAGCTGCAGACTGGCACATCCACCATCATCGCTCTGGCAACCCCCCACCAGCCTCTGGAAAGAGCTCCTGACTTCCAGAGGAGAAAGGACAGGCTGGGGGGTGGGTTTTGTGAATATTCAACACCTCTGCACAGCAGGCCTGCCTATTATTAGTATAGGGGATGTCAAAGAAGCCACTGCTCCTCATGCTTTCCAGTCTAGCTAATTAACAGTGGCTTCCTCCAGCATATAAATTTGGGCTTTAGTCCCTTGTACACAAGCACACAGGGCAGGAAGGGAGGGAAGGAGCAGAGAACAGGAATGGCTGCAGTCATCTTTAAAGGCTGGAAATTAAATCTCTCAGGTAAGACAGAGAGAGTTTGCACACATCCACACATTGAGAGGAGGCTTCCCGTTTCAGGAAGGGCTGAACCTCCCTTCTTTTAAAAAAAGATTGGATGTGGCACTCATGCTGTGGTTTAGTTGAGGTGGTGTTAGGGCAAGGGCTGGACTCAATGATCTTAAAGGTCTCTTCCAACCGAGTGATTCTGTGATTCCTCCGGGAGCGCATCCCCAGAGCACCTGTCTGGAAACAGCTGAGATGATTTTGACTGGGCAGCTAACAAGAAGCAAAATGTTCCCTCACAAGGGGCAGCAGAGGCCAATGATTTGGGTCAGGATGGGATTGTCAACCTCTGCTTCTGACATCCAGACCATCCAACATCTCCCACGCCGCTCTAGGGCTGCGGAAAGGAACTCACTGCTCCCCTTGCCCCAAGATCAGCCACATCCCAGCTGGCAGGACCTGCCTGAGGGTAAATCAGAGGCCTGAGAGATGCTGAGGGTCCTGTCAGGGCAGCCTTGCAGGGAACTCTCTGTGATCTCTGCTGCAGCAAAGCCTGCACTTTGGGGCACCTTGAGGTCTCCTGCAAGTTGGTCTTAATTGTGCCAAACTGCTCCCATAAAAGCAAAGGCTCTAAGTGACCTAAGTGCTAAACCAAGATGCTTTGCACATAAACTGCTTCAAGAAAGAGCTTTCTCCAGGCTGAAGAGTGTACTCTGGAAAAAAAAATATTAAAGACTGAAAGCTTTTAGAAGTCTGACCTTATTTATTTTTACTTGCTTCTTAAATTAGGAGAGAAATAAAAAAAAAATACTGTATGGCTCCACACGTACCACCCTCCAGTGCTTCAGTTTCTTATTCCCACCTACAAAGTGGGAACAATAACCTTATTGACTCCATGAAAAACTTCTCCAGCTTGTGCCCAGATTTCAGACACTCTTGCTTGGAAGGATAAATCCCTGCTTTCTGCACTGCTCTGCCACCTCACTGGTGTCAGCTGGTCAATGAAAGCACCTGACAAGAGACACCCATACCCACAAATCTCACCCCAAATTTATACATCTTGCCAGAGCACAAACTTCTTTCTGGCCAAGAGGTGACTTGCAGCCCGGCAGATCTTCACTGAGCTTGGGGCAGAGGTGACTGATGAGTTTTCCAGCACTGCTACTGTGAGCCACAATTCATATCCTACTCCTGCAACACTTGCACAGCATCTCTGACTTATAAACCCCAGCAAAGGCTTCAGAGATGCCTGTTTGCCACAATTTAAAAGCAAGCTGCTTTATGAACAGGCCTCCCCCAGCCCAATTCTCTGCTTCAGTGGGGCACAGGTCTTTCGCTGTGTCTGATCCAAACAGCACCCACAGATCTCTGGGGTCATGAGCAGCTCACTTTCCTTTCCAGCTCCACATCCTTCCCAGCTATCACCACAGCAGAAGCAGCTTCTTAGCCTTAAAGGTCTCTTCCTCAGGAGAGTGTCTGATTTGCTGAGGATTCAGTTTTCCACAGCTTCTCTACGGGTCTCTGATGCAATCTGGGCTCTGTTTGCAATCTGAAGCAGGCCTGGCTTTATCAGGATGCTCAGGGCACAGAGCAGCAATTTTGTGTCAAAACAGCACCTTGACTTCCAAGAGGGCCTCCAGGACAGCTATGAATGTTGCAAAGGCTCCTCTTAAAGCATTAATAAAGTGATTAATTAAGGTGTAATAAAGTGATTAATTAAGGATCAAACACATCCATGCACTGCTCAGTACCAGATCTTGAATATGGACACAGCTAACGGATAGCACACCTGAGACATTCCAAGGCAGGGCTTGCACACTGCACAACAGGATATTTCACTGCTCTGCAGTCACCTGCCTTTATCCTGGCCCCAAGGACAAACAGCTTTATCGGATCTGGATCATATTATCTTCCAGGAAAACTTTGTTCAAAGCTTTAGCTGTTCAGCTTGTCTAAAACCCAAACAGCTTTCCTGAGTTGAAAGAAGCACTTTGTGTCTCGGCAGCGAGGTAGGACCCAAAGGGAAGGAAGAGAAAAAGTAGAACTGAACTCCTTGGCTATCTCTCCTCTGCCTTTGTACCTCAGCCCACAAAAACTCAGCAAAGGAAACAGAAGTGTTGCAAGATGGAGTTCCAGAAAGTCACCAAAAATCCAACAGTCCATCCCTGCACGTGTTCCTTGGAAACCAACACCAAACACAAGGAGGATGGAGAAGTCAGCACCACTCACTGCCAACTTACAGCTCCTGTGATGGAAATACACACACAGAGGCCAGGGCCCCTGGAAATCACATTTCAGGAAGGCAGTTCATCAGATATCAAAGGGGAAAGGAATAGAATAAAGGCCTGGTAAGGAAGGACAGCAGTGGGGCGGGAAAGAGCCACAGAGACACAACAGAAGGTCAGTTCCCCTCTCCACTCCAGCAGGGAAATTCCTGGCTCCCAAATCACTCTTTGCTCCTGTGTCCTACAGGAACAACAAGGGCTAAACCTCTTCTGCCATACTCAGTAGAAAACTCTGCCTGCATCACACTGCAAGCTGAGAAATCTGTTGGGTTTGGGACAATCTGGATCTGCTGGGTACCAGTGAAACCAGACTCGTGAGCACTACAAATCCAAAACAAGACCATGAAATAACCAAGGCCTCCAGACTTCAAACACAGGGCACAGCAAAAAAATCAACCTCCCACCCAAGCAAGGAAACGTATCAGACAAATTATACCATTTTTGCCATCTTTTCTGAATTTTTCCCAGAGAAAAACATGAACATCCCCAGGCCCACAACAGCTTTTACCTCCCCCACAGAAGCATCATTCACAAAAAAAGAACCAAATGGATTGTGCCTATATTTGCAAAACACTTTGGGAAAGAAGCAGTGACATGCATTTGTCACAGAGATGGTGCGGGGAGCAGCACCAAACCCAAAGGACACAGGGCTAAAAAAGGAAGGAGAAAAAATAAACCCATCAAAACCAGGGAGCAGATCTGAAGGTGATGAGAAATGTCACAGTTCCTTCCACCTGCAAGGAACACTCAGCCACAGACACAGGAGGCCCAGTGACAGTCCAAAAGCCTCTGCTGTACATTGAGGGGACACTGATTTGGGGAAAAGACAATGCACCTAAGTGTTTATTGCTACAAAATAATAACAAACCACAAAACCCTCATCTGTGGCTGAAGGACCCAGGGATCGAGGAAGCTGTTAGTCAAGCATATTGTTATAAACACAAAGCAGGCAAATCCCAGCCCTGAAGCAGGCAGAGGCACGTTCCACACAGCTCCTTACCCGACTGATCTGCAGCTTCTCAGCTCCAGGCTTGAAGAGGTTCCATCGACGGCCGCCGTTCCTGCAGTTCCCGCGCACCTTCAGGGTCTTTGAAGCCTGTTCGTTCTCAGCTGCCAGGAGAAAATCCACAGGAACAAAAAAACAGGAATGACAAAAGATAAATGCTGTGCTTGAGCTCAGGCTGGGGGCGGAGGCTGTTCTTTTAAATGAAAGAAACAAAATTGTTTGCAAGAGACTCATTCAACCTCTCCTTTAGAAAAAGAGAGCACAGAGTATATTTAGGTGCTTTATTCAGTCCTCTTGGGATACAAGAGAAATAGTGCAGCTTGGATACTACAGAAAGGCAGAGCTGGGAGCCACATCCCGAGGTGGGGTCAGCCCAGCGGGGTGTGGAGCCAGGATGCTCTGCTAGGAGCTCCAGGAGCAGGAGGCTCTCATCAACCTGCACCAGTGTGCACAGGGCAGCAGCTCCCTGGGTCACAACTGCTCCAGCAGCAGCACCTGCAGCGATCCCAGCTGCACACTCACTGCGGCCCACAGGATGCCAGGCCTTGGAAAAGAAACAGCTCCTCCAGTTTACACACAAAACAGAAATGGGGAAATCCATAAAAGCTGGTTTTTTTAAGGAAACTGGGCTGGTTCTCACCCCCAGCATTTCAGGCTCACGGATGCAGTTCTGCTCTAGCTTTGAGTGATACCACTCACACCAGACCCTTTGCAGATGGCACTACCCAGTCACAAAGCAGCTTGTGAAAAAGAGGCAAATGAGCTCTACTCTTCCAATCAAACGAAATTTTCAGCTCCACATCCTATTCCTCTCCTTTTGGGATGAAGCTGCCATTTTGTAGGAGACCAGAGTTTTCCCTCCCACATTTGGCAAACTTAGATTTTAATCCCTTCTTCCATCAGGCTCTTCACCTCCTCTGGCCTGGAGGGAAGGAAACAGAGCTGAGCACCACGGGTGTCCCCACAGCAACTGCCAGCACAGGTACATGTGATCCAGGCAGTGCACATACGTGGTACATGCATCCCCACAGGTGTTTCCAGCACCTGGAGGTCATGGAGCAAGGATCTACAGAAAACAGCCACATTCTGGAATTCTTCCCTAAAAGATGCACAACGCTCAATTTCCATCTCCTGACGTACCTCTAACCAGGCAGAGGTTTCAGGCTGTGTCAGTCCTGAGGAGTTTGAGACCAGAATAAATGGTTCCAGGCTTTGGGAGAGTGGAGACCCCCAAACCAAACAGGTGGGGGCTCTGCCCTGCCCAGGCCAGAGCACAGCCCAGCAGGGATGCTGCAGCAGGCTGGCTGGGCAGCCATCCTGATTTTCTTCCAGCGTTGCTGGGAGAGAGATTGCACTGAGACCTATTTCCTCAATGCTGATGCAGGCAGCCTGCTGCTATTTTTAGCAGCCCACGTTTCACTTTGGAGACTCTTGGAGAGCCAGGCTGCAGCACGGTGCCGATGACAGCAGGAGGCTGCTCGCGGCTCCGGCGGCGATGGATGGAGCAGCGCTGGGAGCAGCGTGCAAATGGAGAACGCTCACTCTGAGGGGCTGTGTGACCCCCCCTGTGCTGGGAACCACTGCACCCCGGCAGCAGAGCCATCAATTAACAGCACAGGCAGCTAATTGGCCTTGTCCTCCCCAGTTCTTCTGAGCTCTGATGTGCTGCCACCATCCATCAGCCGCTCGGATCCCTGGAGTGCTCCCAGCAATGCCAGCACAATCTGGCAGCGCTTCCGTGCTCGCCCATCGCTAAATCACAGCATTCTTCATGCCAGCAGTGGCCCTTCAGGAAATCATTTCCTTTCTCTCATTATCAGTCTTTTTAATTAGGAGGTTCAAAAAATGATGTCATCTATTCAGCCATCAGCCAATTTACCTGCCAGCACGAGACCCTGCCAGCAAATACATTCCACGGTGCTCTCTCTGGTGTCACTGTGAGCAGGACAAATGCAGAGAGGTCACTCCAGTCTTTGGCTCATGAGATTCCCTCTTTCATCATGAGAAGTATCCAAGCACAAGAGGAAAAACTCCCTCACTTCTTGTGTTTCCAAACAAACATCAGACTTGAGCTGTGATCTCAGCATCCATCGTGGCTCACCACCTCCAAACGGTGAGTACCTGGTGACTACTCACCACAGAGGATTCTTAGAGGACAGAAATTCAAGAGAAAACCACCCAATATAAACTCACGCAGCAGCTGCTGAACAGCTTTGACACCTCACATGCCTACCCCCGATCATCCTCTCATAACCAGATTATGTAGACTGTGTTCAGAGACACTAAAGAGAAAACAGCCTTATTTCATAAACACGCTGTACACAAGAAGATCCCATTAGCCAGCAAGAAACTCCTCAGCATGCGGCTCTCAGAGCTCCCTCACCTGGCGTCAGGGATGCAACCAGCACGGATGCAAACCACTCCCCTGACTTTCACACCCCGGCTGCCTTTGGCTGGCTCTGCAGCCTGGGGCACACCCAAAACACCAAAGCTGGAGAGAAGAAGCACTCACCACGTCTGCGGAGCAGGTGCTGCATGCGCCCTCCCAGCTGGTCCAGCCCCATGGGGGTGCTCTGCGAGAGGGGCTCGGAGCGGCAGCGCTCCACCAGCGCCTTGAAGGGCTCTGCCGGTGGGGACGGCTCTGGGCCATGAGACGTCGGCTGCCAAGAGAAGGGGCACACAAGAATTTTACCAACAGCGCTCAAACCTCAGGCAAAGCAACCACAGGACATACAATAATACACAGGATTTCCAAGACAGCACGGCACAGCTCGCTGCAATCTGCACCCGGTGCAGGGTCAGGACCTGCTGGCCCTGGTGGGCTGCTCCCAGTGCCCCCAGTGCAGGGGGCTCAGACCTTGAACAGCTTTGAGCCCAACACTCCCAGCAGCACTGAGTGTCCCAGGAACTTCTGGGAGTTACCCTGACGGAGACCCACTTGCTGCTCTGCATTTTGGGGGTGAGGCTGCTCTCCCATTCCCAAATCCCAGCAGGAGCACACACAGGGAAGGAATTAGCTGGTGCTGAGGACCCCGTACCAGCAAGGGCTGGCTGCTTCCCAAGGGACAGCAAAGAGCAGCCAAACGCATTGGCAGCTCACTGACGACAACAGCTAGCCAGACATGTCCTTGCATCTCTAGCCTACAAAATATTTACTTGAATAAAACATTTGCAATTGATTGAAGCACCCACAAAATGGTCAAATACCTCAGTTATACCTTAATGCTTGGTAACACTAATTCAGAGAATCAGTATTTACAGCTAAGTGGAGAAAAATGTTGGTGTTTTCCTCACTCCAACTTTTATTGTTCTATTCCAGGAGGAAAAGATCCTGAAAATGACAACTGTACTGTGATATTTTGCAGAATGGAACGTTCTTTTTAAAAACATCACAATTCAAACTCCTACTTTTCGTTTTATTCTCTGTGACATGTGACACCGTGGAAGTCTTGTGTATAATCTTAGAGTCAAGAAATCAGAAGAAAAATAATTTGACAAAGGTCAGGGGAAGAAAGCAGGAGGTGTTCCTCTCTGGGAGGTTTCTAGGCTCAATCACAGACACATCTGTCACACTTCCAGGAGCCTGCTAATAAGTGGGTGCCTGGGATGGTTTGGTGGATCCATCCTCAAGACTCCAGCAGCTCATTTTCATTGATGTGCTGTTATTTTCATTTACAGATGAAGAACAAAGCAGACAGCCTGTAATTACCCCAAAAGAAAGCTGTGGATGAATTAAGGTTCCATCTCCCAGCACCAGCATCATATTCAGTGAGCCAGTACAGCTCTCTTGGCTGGAAAACAGCTGGGAGGAGGTGAAAGCCAAAGAAAACCTTCCAACCAGGGAATTTTGGACACAGAGTCCCTCTAGCATAAGGCCAGGAATGCCCAGAGGTGCCCCTTCCCATCCCCACTCTGATAACTGTTTTAACTTTTGAGGCTGGGAATGGGATAGAGGAAAGACACAGCATGTGTTTAAAGAAAACGTGGAAATCTGAATTATCCATGTGTTCCATGGCTGGTTCTATATACATGAAAAGCCTATCAGCTTTGCAAACTCAACCTGCCTTTCCCTGACAATGTTAAAAATACTTTTCCCAAAAAACCCTACCCCACTATAGATAGCACTAAATATAGGCTTTAATTCAAGATTTTGCTAGCACATCCTGGTTATTATGAATACAAAAATCTCAACAGCTTGCAGATAGGCTTTAGAGGTTTTGTCTCCTCTAAAAATAAAATGATTGTCAGACACAACCATATTAAAAGCCATAAATACCAAAAATCTTCATTCTGTAAGTAAATTGTAGTGCTGCTTGCTGCAGACAGGAATACAGCAGTCTTTTGGCAAGAGCAGGATCTAGAAAGTAAAGTACTATTTCTTAATTTGGAAGGACTATGAAGTCTTTTGTTACAGCAGGCTGAGACACAACCCAGGAGATGAAGAAAGCTCTGAAGATCAGCTCTCCCAGATACCATTTCCTGGTCAGCGTCATTCAGCAGTGGGAGGGAAGGGACAAATCCACTCAGCACTCCCATCTCTGAAGCTGCTCCCACAATAAACCAAACTCAAGCTGAAAGTTACCATGGGCATCACCCGCAATTTCTCAGCAAACACAGAAAAGGGAACTTTGCTGAATCTTCCTCTTGTGAAAAGGCACTTGGAGCTGCACTAAAGCCAAACCCCAGAGCTGTGGGAGGATCTGAGCTGTGCCCCAGCTATCAGGCAGCAGATCTGCAAACCCATCCCCTGGCATGTGCACACTCAGGCAAATCAGTAATCCTGCGCTTCCAGTCGGACCCACCGCAGGGAGAGGCTCCCACTTTCCCACACGGAGCAGCTGTGGCACGGGAATCCCAAAAACCTCCTCATGCCCTGACAGCACCCAAAGCCATGTGGGCCACTCGGAGCAGCAGCACACTCCACACCTTTGTGACACCGGGACAGTTTGGATCCCAAGCCAGGGCCGGGCAGAACAACCTCAACAGCTGCTCTGGAGAAACATCTGCACCAGTGCAGGGGTTTGAACACACAGCCCCTTACAGAGCCCTGAAAGCAACACAGCATGCCATCAGCCTGGCACCTCATCCTTTGGGACGCACAGCTTTTGCCAAGGCTGACAAGCCTGTAGAAATCTCATTTCATACTTCTGGCAATCCTAATTCCCCCAGAGAACGGCCTCACAAACCCATCTGGGGTCTGTGCGCAGCCGCAACAGCCAAAAGCGAGCTGCAGCCTGCAAGGCCTTTGGAGATAAAATTTTGAACCCTAAGGAAAAAGATTAGGCTTTCTGTTCCATCAAAATAACCTCTTATTTCCCAAAGAAGCCAGCAGAGGGCACAGAAAGACTGTGGGGAAAGCCCTCTGCTCAGTCACTGCGAAGGTGACACCAGCCCAGACGCTCTGAGATGCTCTCGGTCGTGGCCCTGGGACCAGCAGGGACTTTACCCTATGGCAGCTTTCTCTGCCAGAATTAAACCTGGCACTTGTTTCTGGGTCCTAGAATCTCCAAACTGATACCTGAAATATGAATTCAGAAGCCTGTTTTGCAGCCCTTCCTCATGTCACTCCAAAGGAGGTATCAAATCACCCACAAACCTTGTCCATGGACACACCAGCCAGTTTGGAGCCCTGATGGAAGGCTGGAATTGCAAAATACATGATATCAAAGCTGCTTTCCACCTTAACATCATCTCAAGCTACTGGAAATGCTCAAAGACCATTTCCTGCAGCAGCAGTTTCCCTGTTGGGATGCTGTGGTGTTTTTAGAGGTTGGAGGAGGATGATGAATCACTTCAATGGAGACATGGAAAATGGAAATTCTGTCCAAAAACTCCTGAAACCTCCATGTCATCTTTTACTCCACTTCTCATATCTCAGAATGAGGATGGCACTGTGATTCCACAGCTGCAGCAGCATGAATGGAGCAATACATTTCCCACTGACAATTTGTTTTGACCTTTACTGTTCTTCCAATCTTCCAAAATATTTTATCTCCTGTTAAAACTGTTTCAAAAGTTCCCAGAATACAGGAGAATTTGGAATGGGGTGAAATGGGGTCTGAAAGCAACTATCAGGAGTGTGCTTTTCTACTTTTTCTGCATCTGCTTTTATTAAACACCACTGCAATTCTATTTCCTTTAAAGCACCAGGATCAAATCCTACCAAACTACTTACCCACAATATCATTCAGCTCCTGCCCAAAGACATTAGAATTTTAAAAGGCAAGACCAGGAAAGCAAAAACCAGGGGCATTAATTGCAGATACAACTAAAGAGATTTACTTAATGACAGAATCAATCTACAGACCTCCTAAATCCCACTCCAGCATCCCCTGTGCTACACCAGCCTCAGTTTCTCACACCATCTCCCCACAGGAGCCTCTGTGGGAACAGGCATTTTCAAGCTTTTTTTGGGTCAATGTTTAAGTTGTTTGGGAATGGTTTCTGCGCTACTGTGCTCACAGAGTGCAAAACTGCTGGGGACCTCGCTCAGAGCAGCTGGCCTGGCCAAGCCACCCTGTCCTGGCAGCACCTTCTGCCTGCCTGTGGTTGAGCACTTCCCTTGAAATACAAATCCCACAGTTAATCAGAGCAGCCTGCAGAGGAGGCAGCAGGGCCAGCAACTGTCCTGAGGAACAGGTGCCAGCAGAGAGATGGATTGAGCCCTAAAACAATAAGAGGCTGGAGTTTGCTGCTACTGTCACGCTCGGGCTGTTACTCCTCTACCATGTTTATTTTTGGTAAAGTGTTTCCGAGTGCCGCTCCCTGATGGGAGATAGGCGAGCAAATCCCTGGGGTATCTCAGGTCATCTGCTACTGGAGCTGCTGGCAGACTCTCCAGGACTCCTCCTGTCCAGGAGATCCCTCCTTCAGCCTCCCTTTGTTCTGGCTTTTGTGCCACCACCAGATAGCTGTGCATTTCCAAACCTGCAGCACGAGTTCCTGGGGTGCAGGAGGTGTCCACAAGCCAGGTGGGGCTGCCAGCTTTCCCTCCCACCCTGCTGCAGCTGCCGCCCAGGAGCAGCCAGCCCTCCGTGCCAGAGGAAGCTGCGGCAGCCCGGAGGTCGTGTGCTATCGCCACGCTCCACGGCAACTCGGGGGAGGCTTCCTGCCCACTTATCTCAAGCACCATATTTCAGTTTCTTGGTCATGTTAGTAAGCTGCAACAGCTGAGCTGGGACTTAGGCCATCTCCTGTTCACACAGCTGAGCTGGGAAAGTGCTGGGATTGTGCCCTGAGAGCGCTGGGATCAGACAGGCAGCCCCTGCCCTCCAAGCAGGGATGATGTCGCTGCTCTGGGAGAAGAATGATGGTATTTCCCACTGCTCCACTCCATCCTTTTGCGCCTCTCTCATCTTGCTCCTGCCCAAAATACTTTCAGCTTGGTCTCTGTGAAGGGATATCAAACCACAGCCCTCTCAAGCTCCTCCTAAAAAGTGTTTCTTCCAGAAACCCCAAGAAGTGACCAGCCACTACTCACTCCTCTGGAGCGCCTGGGATTACACAGAGAGCTTCTGTAATTCATTGTATTACACAAAACAGAGCAGAAAACAAAACCAGGAATAACTAACAATACTGTTGCCTGTTTTAGCTGCGAGTCAGAAGTTCAGATTTTTTTCCCCCCAGCATTTCTAATCTGCTGCCAATTTTCAAACACTTCCCCTCTTGGCTCAGAAGTTATTGTGACCCCTTTTCCAACAGGCAACAGTGTCACCACCTCTGGAATATCTCTTGTCTGTCCAAATCCAAAAGGAAAAGAGAAAGTTTCTTCACAAATCAACCTAATTTTCCTACCTGGCACCTTGAAAAATGAAAAAGTCCTCGTTCCAGCCTCAGCTAACCAAAAGAAGCCTAAAGCAGGGCTTCACACTGGCTCCACGGGATTTCTGAGGCTTCGTAGCAATAAGCTGGACATGACAGATATAACACCCAGAACCCAGTCCAAAATGCAATGTCCACTTGAATGTTCTGAGGATTTAAAGGGCTTTGAAAGACTTGCTTGTACCAGACAGGAATGTCCTGCCATGACTGGAGTCACCAGCATTGCCCACCTTTCATTTATCCCCCATCCCATCACTCCTACAACTATTTTAGCCAAGAAAACACAGAGGTCAAAGTGCAATTGCTGAATTCTGTTTGCCCACAGCACACTTAAACTCTCAATTTGCTGTAACTCCTCTTCTTAGGAACTTCCACTTCAATTGAATCTAAATGCAGGGAGGAAAAAAACTAAAGGTAGTGTCTAGGAATACATAAACTGCTACACCCTCCTCGAGAGATACTGATACACATGATGGGCCACAGGAGAAGCAGCTCTGGAGGTTTAAGAGCTCAGACTCAAACTGATCTCACACTGTGTCTGCTGCCACCATTCACAGAACAACCTCCTTAGCTCCCTCCTAATGAGGGATGTAAAAAAATGCTTTCAAGTGCAAACCAGCCTTTTGAGATGTACAACAGCGTGGTCTTACTGCAAACCTTACAAAGTTGCTCCTACCTTTCCATTTTTGAGGCGTCCAGAAGAGACAATCCTCGAGACGTGCACTTGGAAGGGCCTGCACTCTGTGCTGCAGTCGAACTCTTCCACTCTGTCCATGACCTCCACAGAGTTCTGTTCCACAAATGAAGTGGTTTCCCGCTTTTTAATGCGGCCACCAAGCTGTTCCAAACCCTGCCTTTTCACTGTGGAACACTTTAAAAAAGTCACCACAGAAAAGTCCACGTCGGCAACTGCAGAGCAGCCCATGTCCGCAGCATCCAGAATATTCTCGGGAATGTCGTGAGAAGGGGGCAGGTCCCTGCCCATGACCTGACTCTTCTCCAGAGTACTGACAGTGTCCTGGGTCTCTTCAGTCAGAGCTGCCTGGGAAAGGTGGATCAGAGCCTCAGGTGCTGCACAGAAGTCACCATTGGCAGCTGGGGAATGGTGCAAGTCCACAGAACCCAGCTTATTCACAGGAAGATCAGGAGAAGGTGGTACATCCCTGCCCACGACCTGTGGTGTCTCTGGAGTACTGCCTGAGTCCTGAATCCCCAGCTCGCCTCCCAACAAGTCTTGCAAAGGCAGCTCAGGATTTCTCAAGTTCTGATTATCCAGTTCTGCCCTTGGAATTTCCTGAGCCACAGCTGGAGATGGATCCATGTCTTTAGCAATCTCTGGGGCACAAGCCATGTCCTCAGCATCAAGTTTAGTCAGTGATGTCTGTGGAAGGTGGGTCGGAGCCTCAGTCACTGCAGGAAAGGCACCATCAGCAGCTGGAGAACAGCCCAGGTCCACAGTATCCAGATTATTGACAGGAAGATCAAGAGAAGGTGGCAGGTCCATGCCCACGGCCCTCTCCAGGGTACTGCCAGTGTCTTGAATCTCCAGCTCACCTCCAGACAAGTTTTGCAAAGGCAGCTCAGGATTTCTCAGGTCCTGATTATCCAGTTCTGTCTCAGAAAGCTCCTGAGCAACTGCTGGAGATGGATCCATGTCTTTAGCAACCACTGGGGCACAAGTCACATCCCCAGAATCAAGTTTAGTTGGCAATGCCTGTGGGAGGTGGCTCTGCACTTCAGTTTCTGCAGAAAAGTCCCCACTGGCAGCTGGAGAACAGCCCAGGTCCACAGTATCCAGATTATTGACAGGAAGATCAAGAGAAGGTGGCAGGTCCATGCCCACGACCCTCTCCAGGGTACTGCCAGTGTCTTGAAACTCCAGCTCACCTCCAGACAAGTTTTGCAAAGGCAGCTCAGGATTTCTCAGGTCCTGATTATCCAGTTCTGTCTCAGAAAGCTCCTGAGCAACTGCTGGAGATGGATCCATGTCTTTAGCAACCACTGGGGCACAAGTCACATCCCCAGAATCAAGTTTAGTTGGCAATGCCTGTGGGAGGTGGCTCTGCACTTCAGTTTCTGCAGAAAAGTCCCCACTGGCAGCTGGAGAACAGCCCAGGTCCACAGTAGCCAAACTACGCACAGGAAGATCATGAGAAGGTGGCAGGTCCCTGGCCATCACCTGCGTCTTCTCTGGAGTCATGCCCAAGTCCTGGATCGGCTCGGCCAGAGTCGGCTGTTGAAGTTCAACCAGATCCTCAGAGGGCTCTCTGCTGTTCAGCTCAGTGAAAGAGCCATCTGCAAGCTCTGCCACGTGGGATATGGATGGTTCTGGCCCAAAGGGAGAAAGTGAGGTCTCATTAAGCCTGTCATTCCCACCGTCCAGGCCAGAGGAACCAACATCCTTCAGCCCGTCCGCGGCTCTGCAGCGCTGCGCGGGCTCCTTCCCTGCTAAACTCTCAAAGCTCAGGTTCTCCCAGGTGCCTGAATCCGGGGACTGCAGACAGGCTCCCACCGTGCAAAAGGCCTTTGCGCTCTCGTTCTCGATAACCAAGCCCTCTTTGGGGCAGGCGACATCCTGCCTGCGGACCCGGAAACTGCGCTGAGGCCTCTTCTCATCGGGGGAAAACGCCCTCGAGGAGCCTCGCAGCCGCCGCGCCGCCTCGGCCACGCTGCTTAAGAACCTCACAACACCCCCAAAGTGAGTGGCTTTGGCAGCACCGTTTGATTTCTTTCGCTGGTTGAGATTCTCCTCACATCTCGTATCAAAGTCAAAGGAAGAAGCGGAATGATCAGTTGTATTTTCCAAGTTCTGGAAATTGGTTTCAGCCCTTTGATCTGGGAGCTTTGAATTATCTTTGCTAGCTAATGAAATTCCTTTCAGATAGCTCCAGACATCAGAGCTCCTTCCTCTCCTGCTCTCCTGTGGGAGCAGAGCACACCTCTTTTGATTGTCCCCTTCTGTAATTGCAGGACTCTTAACGTGTTCAAAATTCAAAGACTCGCTTTTCCTGGCTGGTGTTCTGTGGCAGTTGCCATCATTATCCTCACCGTGTAATCTGCCACTGATATCCCTGAGACATTTACTTTCAGTGGCATCGAGTTCAGGAATGCTGATGTTCAGCTCTATGTTCTCAAAAGAAGAGTCCAAATCCTCGATGTACCCCGCGTACGAGTGGCGGGAGGGCCTCCGGCCATCGCCCAGCTTCTTCACCCTGTAGACAGCTCTCTGCCCACTGCAGTGAAGGTCCTCCTCAGGGTCACACACATCCTGCACTCTGCATGCCCTCAAATCCACGTTCTTGGGTGCCCTGGAGGATCTTCCCTTTTTTGACGAGCGTACCCTGTCCATGAAGGACGGCTTTTTTAATTCTGAGACCTCGGAGGCAACTCCCAGCAGAATCATGGACTGGGGTCTGTCTTTATTCGTAGAGAGTCCTTTCCTTCGTCTGACGAAATTCCAGATCCGGCTGCCCTTGGTTGTCTTCTTATACCTGTGTGTTTCCTCCTGCTCACTGGGGACTGCCTCGCCAGAGGCGCAGTGCTCAGCACCACAGGCCTCCAAGGCATCAGTGCTCCCTCCCTCCATGTTTCCTTGGAAAACCCTGTTGGCATATCCATTGGGAATGCTCACGGAAGCAGTACGCTGGAGGCCCTCTAGAACTTCCATCGCCCTGGCTCACAGGCTGGTTCCAGGAGTCACGGATGCATGGTCCTCAGGTTGCTTTCTTCACAAGACTTTAAGGGAAAAGAACAAAGGAACACAATTAGAAGCAGAAAACGTTCAGAAGACACATTTCTTAAAGCATCACGAGGCCAACTTTATCCCAGTGGCTGTGGTGGTTTTCCCAATTGATTCCAGGGAGGCTAAAATTTTGCTTCCAAACCATATAAATTTTAAAGCTATTTAAATCTGACTTAAATGACTGAACATTTAGTGACCACAAATAAACTTCCTGCACTAATAAAGTTACCACAAAGTATGCTCAGAATCCCATTAATCACATCTTCATTTTGCAAGTCGCAGAGACTCTAAATGCATCAGAGCTCATGGCAGAGAGGAGAGAGGAAATTCCAGTGAGTGTCCCTGTACATGTCACTGTCATCTCCACCATCCCCATCTGCCATGAACTGGCACCATGCTCCCAATAGCTCAGTCTCTCCAGGCAGCCATTCAAAGAAAAGTCAGGATGAGCCTTTTCCTGGAAGCAATGCAACTGTAAAATACCTCAGAAAACTCATGGAATATACAAGCTAGTTTTTTTTCATACAGTAGCGATGGCACCAGCATGGGAATCCTTCCTGGCACTGGTGTGCTCAGTGAAAGCTGCTTAGCCACCACTCAATGCTACAGAAAACGTGTTCCCTTCAAGTGAGTTCCAGTGGACAGGATTAAAAATACAGTTCCCTCATCTGGAGCAGCAATGGAAAGCACTCTGAGCCAGCTGTGGGAATACAGCTGAACTCCCACTCAGCTCCTAAAGCTTCCCTTCCACTGGAATACACCTGCCCTGTCTCGACTTCACAGCTTCCTGGGGCTGGATCTGCTGCTCCTGGGTTTGCTGTCTAGAAAGCAGAACTAGATGCCAGGCACTTAACGGGGTAAAATTCCCTCAATTTCCAATCCTACCCTTAAGGAGGAAGAAGGAAGAAATAGTGAGCCCCAAAGACATGGGTTTGACAATGGAGAAACTCTCCACTTTCCCCCAAGCAGCAGAAGAGCCACACTAGCACACTAAACAGTCCCCATACCTACTAAAAACATTTAAACTTGCTATTTCTGTAATGCAGCAGCTACTGCCTGGGCATCTCATGGCCCTTCCTTCAGTCAAGTAAGTCTGTTTCTACCTTGCCACCACATGTGCCTCCAAGCAGGGATAACCCGTGAGACCCCCACAGATGGCAGAGGCACCATGGAAGCAGAGCACAGCCAACAGAAACAACTAGCATCCTCTTTTTTATGGACACCAGTCATCTGGCTTTTCCATGAGCCCTGCCACAGGGGTTGTGCCAAGCATTTTTGGCACCAGCTGTGCTTAGGGTAACAGAAATGAGCGTTTGCTGCTGTGGTGGGCTGCCAGATGTCCACTCACTGTGCTGCCCAACCGAAGCAAGGGGGAAAATAAGATGAAAAAGCTGATGGGCTGCTATAAAAATACAGTGACGCCTTTCCAACCCCTGTCAATTTGATTTATTTCCAACTGATCTGGATAATGAGAAACAAAGATATAACTAACACAATGTCTTACCCCCACCCACCATGGCTCAACTTCCCCATCTTCTGAGGGATCTACCTCAGAAGGGGCGCAGTAGGAATGGGAACTGGAAGAGGTATGGTTGGGATGTAATAATTGTCCTTCCTTATCATACTTGTGCTGAGCTCCCGTGGAGCCCTCACAGGCCATGGTTCCAGTCAGGAGAACCCGCTCCTGTGTGGGGCCTCCACTGGTTACAACTGTGGCCAGGAAACAGCTCCACAAGCTACAATTCCTGCCAGGAACAACCCCTAGCTCCCCTGTGGAGCCTCCAGAGGTCCCATTCCTGCCTCACGGAGCCATCACAGGTCCCATTCCCATCAGGAGAACTGGGTCCTGAGTGGGGCCTGCACAGGCCGCAACGCCTGCCAGGGATCATCCCCCTGCTCCAGCACCTCATCCTCACAATCTCCACCAACCCCAGTGCTCTATGAGCAGCTTCTCACCTTTTTTTATGTCCCCATCACACCTCCTGGCCATTTTTGCCCTTTATTAACCATGTGAGGTGCGGCCAGTACTGCTGCTGGCTCTGCTCTGGGCTGTGGTGGAGCCACTGTGGCACTGGCTGTGCCCAACACCCCACAGTGACACAGCCTAAATGTGCACTGCCAAACACACCCCATGGTGACACAGCCCAAATGTGCACTGCCAAACACCCCCCACAGTGACACAGCCCAAATGTGCACTGCCAAACACACCCCACAGTGACACAGCCCAAATGTACACTGCCAAACACACCCCACAGTGACACAGCCTAAATGTGCACTGCCAAACACACCCCACGGTGACACACCATCACTGGATACAGCCAAACACACCCCATGGTGACACAGCCCAAATATGCACTGCCAAACACACCCCATGGTGACACAGCCCAAATGTGCACTGCCAAACACACCTCATGGTGACACAGCATCACTGGATACAGCCAAACACACCCCATGGTGACACACCATCACTGGATACAGCCAAACACACCCCATGGTGACACAGCTTAAATGTGCACTGCCAAACACACCCCACAGTGACACAGCCCAAATGTGCACTGCTAAACACACCCCACGGTGACACAGCATCACTGGATACAGCCAAATATACCTCACACAGCCTCACTGTGCACTGTCAAATATACCCCACAGTTACACATCCTGATGGAATACAGCCAAATACAACCCACAATTACACATCCTAAATGTGCCCTGCCAAACACACCCCACAGTTACACAGCATCACTGGATACAGCTAAACATGCCCTACAATTACACACCCAAATGTCCACTGCCAAATACACCCAGCAGCTCCCCAACCCAGCCACACACTGCCGAACACACCCCATGCAGTCACACAGCTCTGTGGGCACCTCCAGTTACACCCCAGAGTCACCCAGCCCAAGCACAGTGATGGTGCTCCACACGCTGTCCCGCTCAGCTTTAGCCATCTCTTCACTCAGCCTCTCGTACCCACCACTGTGGAGGTTTTAAGAGAGAACCTCCTTCACCAGGCACTTTTGGGGCCTCAGCACCACCTGCCTCCATTTAAACCCTGTAGCAGAAATTCACGCAGGAGCTGTGTTGTCATGAGTCCCTGCAGAGACCACAGAAGCTTTTGTTCCCAAAAACAAGGGTTGAGCAGGACAGCTCCTCCATCTGGTGCCTGAGGAGGAGACCAGCTCCTCGTTTCTCAGGCTGTTGCTTTGGGATGCGAGCTATTCCCAGACATTCCTGCTGCAACTTAAAGACTAACACATTGGAATGGGTTGGAAGGCGTGTGGGGGGAAAAAAAGAGCACTTTACTTGTTTCAAGTCATGCAGCCAACTGGCAGCAAAAGACAGAAATCACAAGCAGTCCTCTTTTTTTGTTTG
The DNA here is from genome assembly GCA_013400315.1 of Bombycilla garrulus. Taxonomy (NCBI): domain Eukaryota; kingdom Metazoa; phylum Chordata; class Aves; order Passeriformes; family Bombycillidae; genus Bombycilla; species Bombycilla garrulus. The sequence goes on along the minus strand of VXBU01015233.1, from coordinate 31,731 downwards.
TTTGCTCTTTCCAATTTTATGTTTTATTGTTTTTGGCTGGGTGGATCCTGCATGAGGGAAGAAGATTCAAAGGGAAGAGGCTTGCCTGTGAAGTCTTTGGAGGGATGCTAGCACAGAGGAGACAGGCTGTTCCTCATGTGGCAGGCAAGGGACACATCCTGCACAGCCCTCCCCAGAGAAGCAACAGAACCCAGAATCACAGGCACATGGGTGGCTTTAAAATTAAATATGGGGGGTTGTATTATTTTTTTTAGCAGCTTTAAAGCAGATGTAATTTAGAGCTCCCACCATGAAGCCAGACCCGAGCACTCTAAGGAGAGAGGAGACCCACTCCGTGACCAGTGTTTGGTTCCTCCTCTCCATCTCTCCTTCCACCACAGCCTCACCTGAACCTCTCCTCACCTTCAAAACCACCTTGCTGGTGTTTGAATTCCCCCTAGCCACACCTGCAGGACTGCACACACTGGAACCACCGCTGACCTTGGCAGGAGCCAACTCCCAGCACAGCTTCTTCAGTGCCCACAGTCCCAGCACTGCCCCTGAGGCAGCTCCAGCCCCAGGATTGGCACTGCCTCACCCAGAGCAAAGCCTCCCACCACCGAGGCAAATTCCAGCCAGCTTCCCTCAGTCCTCCCTGAGCAGGAGCCAAAACCTGCTACGCTCCAGTGCCTGCTGGAGCCGCCAAGTGCAGCGTCTGCCGCTGTGCCAACACCTGCAGCAGCTGCCTGGGGGAACCCTGTGCTTTCCATCTGCCAAGCAGGGCAAAGGTAGCTTTACCAACCAAACCACACGGCCTTGGGGGCATTTAGGCCCATCATGACAAAATAAAATTGGAGTGTGGAGGAGAGCAGCCCTGAGAGTGTCTGATGAACCACTGCTCACCTTTCTGGGGTGCAGGGGAAAGAGGTTTTGAAGAAACGCTTTGAGAACAGCTGTTAGTCAGAAAACTACATCACTTGTCAACCACATGTTTATTTTTCCCCTCCTTGAGCTGCAGTTGCAGATGTCAAGTCGTAGCAAGTTACCACCCAGCAGCTGAGTTGGGACTACCATCACTTAAAGCAGGGCTTTAACCACAGAAATCACAATTACCTTCCGCCTCTTCCACTGCCCTCAGATTACCTGAGCCCAAGGAGGGTGGTTTTGTTTGGAGACCAAACTCTCATTATGTTTGCTCTCCAACACACACAGAATCTCACCTGGAGGGGAAGATGGTTTTATAAAACTGCAGCTATCAACCAAACATTGCCAAAAGCTCCAGTGTACGGGAGCTGTGTGGGTCCCTGCCTTGTCCTGCTCTTCTCTGCACAAAAGCAGCAGCCCTTCATTCTGAAAATTCACTTTCCTTTTCCAGATCACTGAGGGGGATGAATAAGCTGAGGTTCATAAAATCCCCAGCCAAGGGCACCAGGTGTGTTACACAAACATCTGTATCTACAGCCATGATTCCCCCTCCAAATTCTTTCCATATTTTTTGCAATATCCCAATCTCTAAGAAAGAAATAGGTGCTCTGTATCTCATTCGTGATTGCACAACATTCTCCTGGCAACAGGCTCTTCTTGCGTGATACAGGTGGGAGTAAGAGCAATTATGCTCCTTTTCAGAGTGATTTAGCAGACAGCCAGCAGAAATAACAGGCCCAGGGAACACCCACTGAACTTGACAGTTCTCATAGACTTAAAGGACAGTGAATCAGGCCCAAGCAATCAGGGCTGTCACAAGCCACCCCTCGAGGAGTGACACTTTCCATGGGCAATCTCCTGCTGCTGAGCTGCCCTACACAAGTTATTCACAAGCAGAGCAAAACCAGGCTGTTAAACCAGGTTAAACCACGACACCAGGTCCTAAGGCAGCAGAGTAGCAAGACCTGCTAGAAAGGAAGCATCAATTAAGAAAGGTCTAATCCAGGCTGAGTTTTCTCAAGAGACCCCAACGATGGAAAGAAACTGCTCATTTAACAGCACACAGTTCAGGCTGCTTGCCAGGCAGGCACCACACAATCCCTGAAATCTTCAGATCACAGCAGGTCTTGGGCAACAAGGAGAAATAACTTTTCTTAAAAATATATTTAGTGCTCTGAGGCACTAGGAGGGCACTGGCAGAGGTTTCCCAGAGAAGCTGTGGCTGCCCCTGGATCTCTGGAAGTCTCCAAGGCCAGGCTGTACTGGGCTTGGAGCAACCTGGGATAGCAGAAGGTGTCCCTGCCCATGGCAGGGGGTGGAACAAGATGATTTCAAAGGTTCCTTCTAACCCAAACCATTCTGTGATTCCAGGATCCCTCTGTGTTGTGGGATTCTAGAGCATGCATATTCCAGGTTCCAGACAAACAGTAAATCCCTTCTATCAACTGGCCTGAAAGAACTATTTTGACTGAGGCCCTTAGAAACAACAAACCTTTGAAGGGAACAAAGAGGAAATTGGTGGTGGGGTTGCCCTTGGGGCAGCCTAGACAGGATCACATGCCAGAAATGTGCTCTCCACCCAGAAAGCTGGCTCAAAGCACCTGCAGAGACCTAAGGTCCTCCTGGAGGGTTTTGGAGCCAGAGGTAGAGAGGGTCTGAGGCTCACTGCACCCCATGTGCAAAGGAGAAGCGGGGGGGTTCAAACGGTGTCAGAATAGTCGGTACAAAAGCCCAGCTCCTGCTGGCACTGTGACAACCTGTGCTGTGCTGGACGTTCCAAGGACAGGATTTGCACTCACTGTGGAGCAGCGACTCCAGACACCCCTCCAAGGCTCTCCATCCCCCTCCTCTCACCTGTCAGAAGCGCTACAATAGCTTCCAAACCCCGTGTCCCCCAGCAGCACGTGGCTGGAGCGAAAGGCCCGCGGCCAGCGCAGCCCAGGCGCCGACAGCCTCGCCGGGCGCTGCCGGAGCCGGAATGCACCGAGGGCCCCCGGGGACACGATCTTCCACTCGGCTCTTCCTCTGCAGGATCCAAAATAACAAACAAGAAGGAGCCTTTGGCCATTGTTTTTCGGGGAAGGGGGGTGACGGGGAGAGGGCACGCGGCGCAGCCTGCCAGAAGGCATGGCTGAGCTAAGGAAGTCCTGCCTGGGCTTCGCTGTATCCGCTCCTCTCCAGGAGGGGTGGGGGGAGGCAGGAAGGAGAGAAAATAGAGAACAAATGATCATATAACCCTTGAGAGAAACCTGTCTGCTCTCGGAGAGCGTATTTAGCCCAAGCATGCAGCGCCTCTTGCTATACAAAAGAAAAAGAGGAAAGAAAACCCCGCCAGGTCTTCCGTTACCATGTTCTACCACTGAAAAAAAATGGGAGGAAACAGATGTTAAGCTCTCCAGCATCAGGAAATTATCTCTTTCATGGGGGTACAGTTACTTCAGTGTATTTAGGTCAAACAAATAGGGAGAGAATCGTGACTTCTCCCCCTTTCTGTTTATGTCTCCGCAGACATTTCAGATTTGCTGGGTGCCACATCCAAGGACCAAGGGCAGAGCTGTGTTTGCTCACCCTGAGGATGCAGCCTGACGATCAAGTCCCTGCCCACTTGGCAGACGCCTGTCAGCAGATCCCTACCCCACAAACCACTGCAGCCCCTACAAAAATCCAGCACTCTCTGTTTCTGGGTCAAGGAGGAAGGTTTGCTGCTGAGCCCCAGCCAAGCATGGCAGCACTGCAGCTTGATTGTCCATTTATTTCAATAGAGGTGGAAGGAGAGACCTGGGTGAAACATCTGCAAAAGGGATCTCCAGGCCATCAGCGAGCGCAGTTACGACTTTCCGGCGCTGGGCTCCCCAAGGAGCGCGGGGCCGCTGCCCATAGGAAGCAACCAGAGAACTGAACCAGCATTTCACATGCTCTGCAAAATCCCTCCCACAGGAAGCTAAACCCCTTCATTAGGAGCAGGAGGCAGACAGGGGAGCAGTCTGAATCCCTTCGCAGTCAGGAGTGGACAGACACTATCAAAACACGGAGTTTTAGAATCACAGAATCATTAAGGTTAGATGAAACCTTCAAGACCAATTCCAGCCATCAACCCAGCACCACCACAACACTGACCACTAAACCATGTCCTCAAGTGTCACATCCACACAACTTTTTAGTACTTCCAGGGAGGGTGACTACACCACTTGCAAGTGGCAGAAGGGACCCTGGAGCAATGGTCTCGTCCATCACCGAGGGCAGACTACCAGACAAGATAACCCCAGGCAAACAAGACACATTCCCTGTGGCAGCAGCATCTGCCCCACATGGTTTGCATTGGTTTAAGCCAAAGCTTTTACAGCCCTGGATCTGCATTTGTGCTCCTGCTAATTCAATCTTCACCGGGCAGACGGATGGATGCACAGACTGATAGCTCCAGCCCTGTATTTGTAAGGACGGAACTCAAAACTTCAGGCTGAGTAAATCAGTTCACTCATGTATAATTTAAACATTACTTCCTTCCCAATTCAGGGAGCTTTAGAGTTTGAGCGGTGGCTAAACACAATGAAATTAGAGCAGGAGACTCGTTTTGCCTGCGGCCCAGGGACAGACAGAGAGTTGCTCCACTGCATCTGTCACACAAATCTGGCCAGTGCTGGTGCTGCCAGGCAGGGAGCAGCTCACTGCAAACACCACAGCTCCACACTGGAGAGGGGCTGGCACTGCAGGGAGGTGCCAGGCAGCTGAACAGGGCACCGGTGCTGGGCTCTGCAGCACATGGAGCACTAAAACCTCACACCAATCCAGGAGCACCTCTAAACACACAGGGAAGGGAGAGAGCCCGCAGCCAGCTCCTTGTGCAAAGCTCAGCCGGAGAAGCTTGAGAGAAAAACACAGAGATATTAAATCCCTGGAATACAACTGGACTGAAACAACGAACATGTGACAGAACAGTTCTTGCTGAAGGTGGATTTGAGACCAAACCTCTCACAAAGCCCGCACACCTCTGGCACTGTACCTGTGCTAAATGCTCCTCCAGGCTCACATTGCTGACCCAAGAACTGCAGATGCAGATTCACCCTCTGCCCACTGAACCACGGCAGCCTCACCCCTTGCACACTCCTCCACATTTCCCTTTTTTTGCAATTCTAAATTTGTCTGCTCAACAGAAAATAAATCTGAGGTGAGCCCTGAAGAGATCCAAAAGGATCATTTTGGTACTGGCACCCAGGATGGAAGGGGACCCCCAAGAAAAGGAGGGAGCCTGAAGAAGGAGTCATTTGCCAGCACAAGGTTGTTTTGACACACAACAGCTTTTTCCCCAACCTCTCCAGCTATTTGGCACCAACTGTCACCATTCCAATACCAAAATATCTGCCATTACATGTAGATTATTTAAGCTGCTCAGTAGTCAGTTGAAAGCAGTTAATTATATGTAAGAACATTTAATTACTATCCAGTAGCAGTTGTAGGTACTTTAATACCGCAGTGATGAGCCAAAACACAGTAGCACAGGCAGATTCAGGGGTCTACACCCATCCACACCCCATTAATGTCAGCTGAACAACACTGAACCACCGCCTGCCATCCTTTGGGAAGCAACAACTTCGTGGTGCTTGTGACATTACTCTGCATTCCCAATTAGTCAGTTTGGTAGAGGTGCCTCAGGAACTTTACAGCTGTGTCATTTCTTAAAAATCCTTGCCTTCTCCCCAAATCCCTAAGCAAGAAAGCATGGTCTGAACATCAGAGCAGAAATCAGTAGCCAGCATTTAATTGTTTATATCTTGAGACAAAGATAGTGTCTAAATAATTGTCTATTGTATCCCAGAGACAGCACAGGAAAGCTCTTCCCCTCGCTGGGAGCCTGCAGGTCACACATGCTTCTGCCATAACATTTGCTATAAATAATCCTCGCTGAGCCAAGCTCTGGGCTAGGTACAGACCACGGCAGCACTGTGCTCCTATCGGTGTCAGCCATTAGCCCTCCCCAGAGAGTGCATATCCTACCCTATTGTTCCTGCTCCAATGTTTGAAAGAATTATTTTTTCCTTGCTTCTTTTGTTTGGGGAGTTTATTTATATTTCCTCTTTGACATGGAATTACTACTAGAAAAAAGGAGTGCCACCTTACATGGCAGCTCACCGATGCCAGCTGGGATGAGGAGTAGAGGGTCACGTTTGGAGGATCCTGCCGTAGTTACAGACCTCCCAGTTGGGGATTCTGTGCTAATGTTGGTTCAGCACATTCAGATCTGGATTAGAAACAAAGAGCTGGGTGCCAAAGCCAGGCCCAAACCCACTTGCAGAGACTCAGAGCACAGGCAGCAACCCGTTCTGCTCAAACATTTCCAAGGATTATTTCANAAGATAGTGTCTAAATAATTGTCTATTGTATCCCAGAGACAGCACAGGAAAGCTCTTCCCCTCGCTGGGAGCCTGCAGGTCACACATGCTTCTGCCATAACATTTGCTATAAATAATCCTCGCTGAGCCAAGCTCTGGGCTAGGTACAGACCACGGCAGCACTGTGCTCCTATCGGTGTCAGCCATTAGCCCTCCCCAGAGAGTGCATATCCTACCCTATTGTTCCTGCTCCAATGTTTGAAAGAATTATTTTTTCCTTGCTTCTTTTGTTTGGGGAGTTTATTTATATTGCCTCTTTGACATGGAATTACTACTAGAAAAAAGGAGTGCCACCTTACATGGCAGCTCACCGATGCCAGCTGGGATGAGGAGTAGAGGGTCAGGTTTGGAGGATCCTGCCGTAGTTACAGACGTCCCAGTTGGGGATTCTGTGCTAATGTTGGTTCAGCACATTCAGATCTGGATTAGAAACAAAGAGCTGGGTGCCAAAGCCAGGCCCAAACCCACTTGCAGAGACTCAGAGCACAGGCAGCAACCCGTTCTGCTCAAACATTTCCAAGCATTATTTCAGCAGGATACTCAGCAACTCCCTGATGTGGCCCTGGTGATGTCAGAGAACACCTTACCTCTAGTTCATTGTCTCCCTCTCAGCCTTATTTCTACCTCCAAACAGATCCAAGTGATCTGTTCCTCTCAGGCAGCCGCATGGGTGGAATTTACCCTGTTCTCCTTTCCCCTTTTCCTCAGAGCAGCTGGACACAACCCCTCGAGCACAGGGCTGGGAAGGGGCTGGTTGGCTCTCAACTCCCCAAGCACCTCAGTGTGGAAAACCCAACTCATCCAGCACAGCCTTTTGAGTACACGGCGAGGTATCTCCCTACCCTGCTTTGAAATTGGTGACAAGTCTCACTTCAGAGACACATCAAGTGTGCAATTGTCTTTGTCCTCAGCAGCAAACAATTCCTTGAAGAATCTTCTGCGCTGTTTTCCCACAAAATCAATCCAGTTTCTGGCTGTTGGAAGGTTTGATGTCCCAAACAGGCCAATGACACCTGTGCCTCTGTCCATCACAGCATTCCAGGATATCCAGCTCACGTGGCCTTGCATTAAATTGCCTTCAGACACATAAAAAAACTACTCTGGTGTTTCTAGAAAATCACAGTGACTGCCACGTGCCCAGCCTGCTATCAGGCTGGGGTTTTTTCACTCCAGAAATGCAATTTAGGAGTTACATAGAGAACTTTTAGTGGTTTGATGCCTGCCTGCACCTTACTTTTCCCTCACAAGGTTGGTGCAGAACACTCAAAAGTCACAAGGGGCTTTCTACACCGGCTGACACCTTTCTGGTGCCTTTCCCCTCAACAGCAACAACCAAAAATCAACCTTATCTGCATCCAGAGCCACAGCAAACCAGCCAGCAGCACACACTGAGCCCAGGCACACAGCGATGCTCTGCAGGAACTACGGGTGGGTGGGTGATGTCTGGAGCCCAAACTCTGTGGGAATGCGGCTGTTGCTGAGTTATCCTGCATTTGTGCAGCCCAGACCAGCCCAGCTGTTCCTCATCCTCTAACCCAAGACTTCAAATCCACAGTTAATCAAGAGCAGCCAGCCGGGACGATGCCACAGGGACCCTAAACCAGCCACGCCGAGGGGCAGGGACGGGAGCACAGCCCCTGTCTGGCCCCTGCACGGTGTCCCCAGCCTGGCTTTGCCTGCAAAAGGAGCTGTCAGCTCCCATTGCTCACGCTCCAGGGCCTGCCCGAGCCGGCCACACGCTGCTGGGCCGTGCAGGGAGCCAACATTGCATCCAATTAGCATCACTGCTGATGAGCTTTGCAGCTCCTGCCCCAGGGATGGGCTGTGCAGGCACAGGTGGCCACTGTCACGTCTCCTCTGCCTGCCCACCCTGCCCTCTCTTTTAGGGATCAAAACCCAGCAGAGCAGGAGCAGCTAAAGTTTCCCTTTGTCCCTGTTTATGGAACAAACCCTGCATCTTTTTACAAGGAGCTGGGGATTGTGTTCTGAGTATTAGGCACCTTTCTATTTCACCCTTCTCTCTAGTCTGTGTATTACAGAGTCTCTCCAATGACTCCCTTTCAACAGCAAACAAATTTATTGCCATGTGTAGCAAAGGTCTATACAAAAGCCACAGGCAGGGGAGGACAGGACCAGTCACCCTGAAAGTGCCCATCCCCTCTGAGATACAGATCCAAGGATGAGCCCAGCACACCTGAAACTCCACCCAGGCTTTAAAACACAAATAGTTTGGGAACACATGCAGGCAATATCTAGTTTCTGCAGGAAATTGCACAGCATGGGTATCCAAACATTGCCATCAGGCAAAAAACAACATCTTGATTTGCCAGCTCGTGTCACACAAACCTAAATTCTTTATAGGTGACGGTGTTCAGGCAATGCTGAGCAGCAGTGATACACTTCCACAGCTCTGGAAAGTCCTGGAGCTCCACAGCAGCCCAGCATGAGGCTGCAAATCCTTGGAAAAGACAAGGATACAAGTTCTGCAAGGATGTGCACCCTGTGGAGGGTGCAGGGAACCAGGGCACCCCAGCTCGTGTTCCAAACCCTGCTCAGCTGCTGCAGGAACTCCCACGCAGGCTCCACCTGCCTGCACAGGCAGGGCAGGACCAGCCCCAGCTCCCAGGAGCTCCCCAGCATCCACAAAACCTGCTCAGCTTTCTGCATGGCCCTCCAGAGCTGTGCCTTTCTTGTGGCTGCAGCACCAAGGCAAAACCCCCTTGGCTTCCAGGCTGGATCTTTGCTCCATGCTGACACATTTCCTTCCTGTAGTAAAATCACCTCCCATCCATAGGCTACAGCACTGCCTGGAAATGCAGACCTGTAAGGAGTCGATCCTGCCTGCCCACCCCCTTGAGAAGCATCCAAAGTGCATTCTGAGCTGTGGTCATGCCCAAGCACTCTGCACCTGGGCTGCAAAATGCCTCAGGACATCGGGGTGAAAGCAGCAAACATTCTGACATGGTACTGGTCCCAGTGACAGCACCTTCCCAAAACCACTGTGATTCACAGCTCACGTCAGCAGTGTGGAAAAAGTGACCCCTTCTTCCTTCAGAGGAAACAACAGACATGCTTAAACAAAAAAAAAAAAAAAAATTAAAGAATATGGGCTTGTCCAGCAGAAAACCTGAGCAAAACTCAATTCCCACAGAACCAGAGGGATCTTCCACTGACTTGAATCCCTCTTTTTCTTGTCTGTCCTCAATTCACTCTCCCTCTTCCCCACAGGAGCAGGCAAACAAGCGCCAGCCCAGCAGCAGCACTTGCAGCACAGCTGCTGTTTCACAACTACCTGCAGCAAGAAAATCAAGAAACCTGACAGAGTGTGCCAGAAATAATCTCCCTGAAAGACAGAGCAGTTGGGAAGGGCTGTAAGGAGCCACCTCTGGCACAGGGCAAGAGGGTGCCTCAGTCCCGCCTGTGGACACAGAAACACAGATCAGGCTCTGCCCCACAGCCCCCAGGGGGTGACTGAACAGGTCCAGGAGGGCAAGAACGATGCAGGAATGAAGTGCCCAATGAAACTCACTGAAATCTTTGTATCCAAGGCATTGCTCTTGTTTCATTTGTTCCAACCCTGACAGAAGCCTGTGCTGAACTTCCCTCCCAGGCTGCCCCTCCCCTGGGTGTACCAGCAGAGAAGGTGCAAAAGAAGAGGAGAAATTAATTAAGCTTCTCATCTGGGAGCTGGGTTGTATGGAGATTTTGAGGGTTGCCCTGTGCAGGGCCAGGAGTTGAACTTCAGTGATCCTCGTGGGTCCTTTCCAACTCAGAACACAAATTTCTGACCCATCTCTACAGCAATGCAGTTCCACAGTCACCAGACCAAACCCAGCTGTTATTTAACCAGCTTAAATTATGATGTCCCCACACCTCCACAGTAAGAAATCACAATTTAAGCCACGTGAGGCCGAGCCCCAAACTCTCTATCACCAGCAAAAGAGCAGATTAACAGCAGGCTCTGAAGGCTACTTAGCTGGGCTCTGCAGAAGATCCTGTCCCAGACTGTTGCTTCTCTAGAAACCCTCCTGCACGCTCAGGAAATGCTCCCCTGCACCCCTGACCCAGCTCCTGACACGTGCCAACGTGTACTTAGGCACCTAAACTAAACCCAAACCAGGGATCTCAGTATTCATGCTTGCTATAGGTTATCCTCATGTGGCAGAGGGGATAGAAAGAACCTGGGAAAGTCCCAAATCCACAGCTCCTTCCTGCTTCCAGCCAAAGCTGCACCTCCTTTTGTGTGTCTGAGGGAAGATGGGCAATGCTTTGGATCTTCTGAGCAGCGCCTCAAGGTGCATCCAGCATTCAATCCACGTTCCATGGAGCTGTCCTGCAGCATCCCGCAGTAAAGCTCTCCCCCAAAAACAAAATCCTTTTTTTTTTTGACTGTCTTAATTAACACATTTACACTGTAGCTGTAAATAAAGGTGAGACTTTCCAGGAATCAAAGCAAGGTGCTGGGAAAGATTACAGAGTAATTATCACACACCACATTCCAGCCTGAAATGTCAGGACAGACTCCCTGTATTTCCTACAGACCTTTTTTTGTGGCATTGCCCTCATCCTTCACAGGTGCAAAAACCCAGTGATCACAGAGGAGCTTTAAGGAGTACAAACATGCCAGCCTGATCATGTAACTCCCATACAACCTGCAGCTTCCTCCTGTGCTCCGGACAAGGGAAAGAGGCAAGAACTTCATTACGGAGCAATTATGGAATAATCTGTGTCTTGGAGAAAACTGCTTCTAGCTGTGTCAAACATGGGCTGGGTTATGTCATTTATTTACTTCCACTTTATACAAATATTTCTACCTAATGCAACTCATTATCTTTACAGAAGTTTATTTAAATACTTGGTTTTAATTATTATGGCAAGAAGTCCCAGAGGCCAGTTATAGACCGGAGGGGAGTTCCTGCCCTTGGAGAATTACAGGCACTGCTGCTGCACCCCAGAATGAGAAAAGATCAACCCCTGAAGGGTCAGAAGCGAAGATTTGGCTCTTGCTGCAGCAGGTCCTTTCTGCAGGATCCCTGTTTGCAAGCTCCAACTCATTTACACAGTTCCCAGCATCGGAACTGGCCAAAGGTATTCTGAGGAGTTCACCTCCCTCCCTCCTGCAGAATCCTCACAGCTCAAATGTTTGCATTTACAAGGGGCTTTTGTGGCCCCCATTTCGCTCGCCCTCCAGCCCAGTTCTCCACAGCTGAGGTGCTGGGACAGCCCTGACCCCTGGGCAGAGGGGCAGCACCTCAGCCCAGTGACTAATTGCCTTTTTTCCTGTTTTTCCTTCCTCCCAGCAGCCCTCTCTTAGGCACAGGAGTGCAGCCTGTTCAATCCCGATTGTTCCCAGCGCTGTTTGCCCCCGGGAATCCCGGAATTATTCCTTTATCGTAAGTCCCCACAGCTGACCCAGCACCGCCTGGCACAGGCCCACACTGGAGCCCTACAAACCTTCCAGACAAAAGTGTTCCTGCCCAGCCAGGGCTTGGAACAAGATGTTCTTTAAGGTTTCTTCCAACCCAAACCATTCTAGGATTCTGTGTTTCTGGTGGCTCTGCTTTATATTCAGTTTGTTCACTCAAAAGAAATAAAAATCCAAGCAGAAGGGGGTTTAATATTCACCCTCATTCCCACTGGAATATTTAAGGTATGGCCTTAAAAACCTGCCTTTGCAGCAATGGAAACAAAACTGTGTGACAAGAGGAACCATCTGCTGAAGACACCAGGGCTGAGACCTGGGATGGTCCCACAACTCCAGTCCAGATCCAAACACAGCCTCACGTTGTCTCAGCTTTCACTTTAACACAAGTCTTGTCTTCAAGGTCTTTGCCCTTTATTAACCACCTCCATGAGCAACTGAAGAGGTAATTCATAGGAAACACCACCCAAAATGAACCAGATCCATCTGGCTGTGGAAAGGCCCTACACAGACTATACTCAGACATTCCTTAAATCATTTAACTAGAGCTAACTCTGAAATTTAACTGAAGGACTGAGGAGAAGTCACCCTGGGAACTGCAGCCCAAACCTCCCAGATCAGAGCAGGCAGCAGAGCCCCTGGGAGAAACCAGGTCCCTGCAAAAAATTCTTATCGCTTCTCTAAAACAGGAGCAGCAATAACAGGAAGAAATTGTTTTGGCAGGACTTACACCACATAAAGTCAACTCATCAGCCAGTGGTGTGTGAAATCTCCCTGGAAAACAGAGAGAGAGAGAGCACAGGGTGCAGAAAGCATCCCCCAGGATCAGGTGGGCTCCCAGGCACCCACCCTGGCCACACTCAGCATCACCCACACCGTGGTGCCATGCCCAGCATCACCCACACCACGGTGCCACACTGAGTCTGCTGGCATCACCCACCCCACGGTGCCATGCCCAGCATCACCCACACCACGGTGCCACGCTGAGCCTGCTGGCATCACCCACACCATGCAGCACAGAGCACTCTGTGGAAATGCCAAGAGACCACCCTGAGCCCTGCTGCTTCTCCCAGCTTTCCCCGTTATCTGTAAGTGGATGATCCCAGTGTGACTGCACAGGGACGCGGGGTGTGCGGCTCTCTGCTCCCACAGCTGCCAGAGCCTTTTCCCAGCTCCAGTACAGTGTGCAAACCCAGTTTAGGACGTGCTCTGCATCCAGGAACATTGTCCAGCTCCCTGCAGTGCAAGGGAGAGATGGGAAGATGGGAAGATGGTGATAAATGGAGTTGCCTGATAGGAAGTGCCCTTCCAGTACAAACCCAACACCTTTCACTGCTCAAACACCTGGTGAATGTTCTTATCCTCCTCCTCCTGCTCTTGCTCTCAGCTGCACTGGCGAGCTCAGGCAGGACCCAGGTGCCAGCCCTGCACCAGCCTGGCCGAAGGAGGCCACAGAGGGCCGTGGTGAAGCCCGAGTGCCCCGCTGAAGCTCCGGCCAGCAGGACGTGTCACCCCCTCTCCAGTGACACAGCTCCCGTGCTGGGGCAGCCGCTCACATGGGCGCTGTTGTTCCCTCACACAATAGGCACTTCTCCCAGCCACGAGCCACACGGGGCAGCTTTAAACTGATTAATGGTTCTCTCAAACGAGCCCTGTGTGGGAGGCCCCTGGCAGACAATGCCAGCCCAGTGGCTGCAGGACGGCATCAGCTGGTGCCCTGTGCCAGCGTGAGAGTGGCAGCAGCAGCAGATGAGCTACAGCCACTGCCGGTATGGCTTGTTCAGCTGAGGCACACAGGACGGCTGCTGCCAGGCTCCCCGTCCCTCTGCCAGGCACGTGGCAGCACGGGCACGGCACAGAAGCCGCTTGGGTCCCTTTCCACGCCAGCTCACGGCTGCTCAGCTCCACAAACCCAGCCCAGCCTCGCCCTGCACAGGCTGCCCAGGGCTCTACTGGGGCACTAAAAGCTCAGGCAAAAGTCTTGGGAACTTCCAAGCTGAATTCTGCGCTGGCACGTGGTACTGCAGGAATGTCACAAGTGCAGCCTCGCTCCTTACACCTGCCCTGGTTTGGTGCTTTCCCTCTTCTGGGATGGCGGCCAAAAGGGAATGAAAAACCCGAGGAGGGTGAGCAGCCATCCCCGCACGGTCTGGACGGCAAAGCTCTCAGATCCTCCTGCTCTTGCCGGCAGCCAAAACATCCCAGGCAGCCTGAAAGGAGCTGTGGCTCACACAGGTGAGTGAGGAGCAGCTTTTGCAACCCGCAGAGCCCAGCATGGGAAAGGCAGTTATCGCCGGCAACCATCTAAGCCACAAAGATCAGTGAAGGGAGAAAGGCAAAGAGAAAGCAAACACAGGCAGAGCAGCTCGCTCCAACACTCCGATAAGAAACTGAGGCACGGCCAGGTGAACAGGAGGCCTTGCTCACGCCACGAGGCTGCGGCAGGTGCAAACAGAGCTGCCACGTGCTCTGCCTACCTACACACACCCCGAGATCCAGTGTGCTGGCATCTCAAAGGCTGCACCGGGTGGGTTCTGTATCCCCCCAAACTCTGATTTTACACCCCTCAGGGTGTGCCCGCTCCATCCCACCTGGCTACACAAGGTGTCCCCCACACACCGTCCACAGACAGGAGAGGGCTGAGCAGCAAAATGCTGCAAACTGCAACAAAGGACTTTGCCCTGCTTAATCCTCGCTCCAAATTTTCCTTAACCCCGAGGTTTCCCACGAAAAACCAGAGGGGCGGGTTTGGGCAGAAACGCAGGGATCTGGGCTAAGTGCGAACTGCACAAAACCAGCTTGGAGCTTTGTGCTCCTCCTGCAGCCCTGGCTACCCCACCACATCCTTTCAGCACAGCGAGACGCTGGAGGATGTGAGCAAGCCCGAATCCTGCCCTTGCCCCAAACAATAGGCTCCACAATAATGGTGCAACCAGAATTTCCTGTGCGGCGGCGCGCGCCAGCTCCCGGGAGAAAACACCCTGGGAAAGCTCTGCTGCGGGAATACGGCGTCAGGGCAGCTCCTCCAGCCTCCTGCCCGTGCTGGGATGCTCCTCTGGCAACAGGGAAAGCACCACAGCCCAGCTCAGGCTGGGAAGCAGGGAAAAAGCCACACCAGCGGCTTGGAACAGAAGCCGTGCAGGCCGGGAGTGGCTGTGGATAATCCATTACCACAGCAGCCTTTTGCAACATCTGGACCTGGCTTTTCTCTCACGGATGTTTCATATCCTGCAGTGCTTGGGAAAGCAGCACGGAGCAGGCTGGGGTTTGGGAGGTTCGGGTGAACCTGAACAGTGCAGGAGGCTCATGGAAATCTCTCCATCTCTCCTGGAAAGATGGCACAGGTGCAGCAAGGACAGAGCTGCTGATGGCATCAGGCACCAGAAGCAGCAAATGCAGCCAAAATGCTCCAGTGCTGGAGCTTCTACCTGGAATGAGGGACCAGCACGGCCCCAAACACTGAGAAAAGCCAAAGAAAAGCTCCTATAGCAAAGCAGGAATGGTGGATGATCCCAGGCTGGAGCAGGGGAAGAGTACAAGGAGCACCCTGAGAAGGAAGGAGGGACAGAGCCAAGGAGTGATGAGCCGGCCACAGCCACCCCTCTCCATCTCCCTGCACCACCGAGGGGGAGAAAGGGAAGAAACTCGGAGAGAAGTCTGGGAAGAAGGGAGGAGTAGCAGGAAGGTGTTTTTAAGATTTGGTTTTATTTCTGCACACCTTCCCCATCATCCCAGGAAGCCCAACACTCTGGATGTGCAGAGAGATCAGCATTTACTGCAGAAGGAAAGAGCTCAGGAAATGGGTAATGGCACCTGAGCCTGGCTTAGCAGCAATCCTGAACAACTGGGGACGTGCCAGCACCTCCATGAAGTCTCCTGGAACGAACACAACTGCCAAATTCAGTCCCCTCCTGCTGGATTTACCACACAAACTGTAACCCAGCAGCTGGCACATCAAAGAGGGAACCAGGGAAACAGAAACAAGGTTTTCACCCCATTTCTTCCATCAGCTCTTCCATCTCTGCTTTGCTCTCCCCAGGGGTGAAGATGGGATGAGGTTCCACCCACGCAGCAGCTCCCACCAGCCGAGGCAGCAGAGCAGGGCTGAGCCCGAGCAGCCTCTTAAACCCCCCTGCACCTGCAGCAGGTGGGTGCTGAAGGGCAGACAAAGCAAAGCTTCCATCCCAGCATTAAGGAGGGCTCTGCCTTTGGGATGGGGACAGAAGAGATGGTGAGGCTGGAAAGCCTGGGACCGAAATCCAACGCACATCCCATGCAAAAAAACAACCCCCAGAAGCCCGGGACTGGCTTTACTGGGCAGGACTGGGTCAGGATGAGCAACAGCCAGCTCAGCAATACCTTCCAAGAGAGGGGACACAGACTGAGGGCTCCACACCCTCTCTCCAGAGAGGAAAAGCAGAGAAACCTCATGCAAGAACACCAGACCTCTCAGAGCTCAACAGCAAGAAACAATTACAGCAAGAAACAATTACTGGGAGATAACTGGAAAAGGCGTTTTTTAAGAGTTTCCTCGGGAAAAAAAAAATTCAAGGCTACTCCACAGTTTCTTATTTTAACAACTACTTGGAGCCAGCAAGCTGCAGTGGGACTAGGAACTGGTCTGCAGTGGAACTGGGAACTGGTCTCCTTGCACTCAGCCCTCTGTATTAAATGACCCAAAATTCATTTGTTAGTGTTTATTTGCACAAGAACTTTCCCTAAAACTGCACAGTTCCCAGATACGCATCGCTGCCTAATTCTCCAGCCGAGCTCACCCTGCCCATCTCCTCGCCACCAAAATCCTCTGTGATGTTTGAAAAATGCCCCCTTCTGGCAAATTCCAACTCAGGTTTTCAGGTCAGACTGTGCAGATGAAGAAAACTCCAATAAATCTGTCATTTAACGGAAAATTAATACTGTGTCCTAATGTCAGCACCAACCCAGAAATAACCTCCTTCCCACAGCTATTGTGTGCTGGGTGCAAGAAAGCCAAATACAACAAACTTTTCATAAAAAACACCCCACAAAAATCAAAGTTGGTGATGCTTATGCCCTGAAACGAGGCTGGCAGGGGGCCACGGGACAGAACACGTGGTGACATCCCCGGCTCGTGGTGCCAGCAGGAACCTGGCCCATGGAGGCGTGGGGGTGGGAGCAGCTCCCACCCATCCTGAGGCAAAGGAATTTTATTAAATCAGCTGGTATTACTGCAAAAATTGGAGAAGCCTTTGGGATCACAAGACACAAATCCAGTGGCAGGAATACAGGCAGAAATAACTGCTCCAAGAGTCACTGGGTTGCAGTAATTAACTGCAGGCATTTCAGCTCCTGGACTCTGATCCTTGGGATCCTCTGGACTATTTCTGAGGCTTAGTAAGGTGAATCGAAAAGCAAACCCATTCTTGAACTTCACCTGGAAGTTTCACAGGAGCCTACAAGCTGGAGAGAACAAAAACTCCCTGAACAGGATGGCTGAGAGCAATTAGCACTCAGGAAAATGAGCAGTAACAGAGGGCAAGAGCCTCCGGTGCCTGGAAACCAGGATGGGAAGAAATAACCTGTTTAAAGCTGGTGTGGGATGAACCAAAAATGGAGCAGAGGACCAGAAATCAACTTGTTGCACCTGTGACTTTCCAGACTCATAGTAGTCTGTAGTTTCCAGACCCATCTTTCCAAAGCAGACCTTTCTGCAGCACTTCCAGCTGAAATCATCAGGAGACTCCCCCAAGGAGGGGATGCATTTTCCCTCCCCTTGTGATGATGCACCTGCCTCTTCCTCCTCCCCACCAGCGGCTTCTTCCCCTGGACCATCCCTTTCCACCTGTGCCAGCGAGGGCACCACCCAGAGCTCCTGGGAGCCCCACCTGGACAAGCTGCTGAGCTCTGCGGCAGTTCCTCATGCAGGAGAGCAAGGCAGGGAGGTCACTGTCACCTCTGTGAACGACAGAGCCCTCCCCGAGGCTGCAGCGGGCACCTCAGTGTCACACGGGGGGACTCAGAGCGGTTCTGGGTCCGTAACTTCCCTGGACACCGCGGAGGAGGGACAGCACGGTGCCCCCTCTCCACCCCAACACACACCCGGCCGGCTCTCCTTGCAACGCACAGAAATCAAATTAATTCCAGGAAAACGAGGTGGGCACAGCAGAAATTCACCACTCCCAGTCGCTGTCTGGTCAGTGAGGCACCGAATGCCACTGGAATGAGCCGTCCTGCCAGCACCGGGCACTCAAAGCCTCTGTGCAGGAGCTCCAGCAAAGCATCCACCTGCTCCAGCACTTACTGCAACAGACCTGCGTTTGGCAATTTTACTTTCCCCGAAGCCAATCAGAGGCGATACCGGGGAGGGAGCGAGCAGCATTCCATAAATACTTGATTTAAACAGTTACAGTAGGTTTGGATCCAGCAGAGCCAGGGTTTCATAACCTGTGCCCGCCCAGCCCGGGGGTCAGCGCTGACCCGGGCACCGCAGCCCGGTCCCGCTGGGACACGGAGCCGCTGCCGGGATCTGGCGTCACTCGGTGCCTTGTTTTATAACAAAACCCGAGGGAGGAGCAGGGAGGTGTTATCAGTCACTAATCCCAGCATTTTGAAATCTCTCATCTCATAAATGTTCAGGTGTAAAACAAATACCCACCAAGATGGAGGTGGGAACGGGAACCCTGCAGCCAGGCTCCGTAAACACCTGAGTGAGACTCTCTCTCCATCAGCTTCCCCAAGACCACTAAAACCATCCCTGAACTCAAACGCGCCTTGAATCAGCCTGGGCGAGCAGTGATCCAGTTCTTCGGGAGCTCACTCACACGGGGGTAAACCAGGCTCGAAACTTCTCAATTCTGACACACGCGGCGGAAAATAAACCCGGACCCGGCCCGCGGCAGGAACTGCCCCGCTCAGCTGCGAGCTGGTGCTTCCTCAGCAGCTCCAACACAGCCAAAAGCCCCAACAAAGAAAGGATTCCCACGTGATGTTCTATCAAAAAGGGAGGTTTTGCGAAACTAATCCGAACTTCGCGGCTTTGTGACCGTTCTGGGGGATAGCAGGGTTTGTCCTGCAGATACCTGCGCGGGGGTGACACGGATTTTCGGGGTCAGAACACAAAGAGAAGTGATGCGACACTTCGCTCTCATTAAAGTCGCGGCTCCGGGGGTAGCACCAGCCGGGACGGGGGTCGGGGGTCCCGGTACCGGTGCCAGCCCCGCTCTTACCTCGCTCACCGCATGGCCTCGGCGCCGCACGCTCACGCGGTCCCGACGATCAGGACAAAACTCTGCGCTGGCGTCGAAAAGACGAAATGTTTTTAAAAAAAATAAAACCCCTAAAAATTCAAAAAAACTTTTAAAATACCAAAAAGAACAATAAAAAAATTTTAAAAGCGCCTGGAAGTGCGAGCTCCTGCGAGGGACTCAAGTGGAAAAGCAAAAGCAGCCGGCGGAGGGGGTGCCCCGCTCCCGCCGCCCTCCCGGCGCTGCCCGCCGGCCCCGGCCCGGGAGCCCCGGCAGGGCCGGC
>VXBU01015233.1:0-10683 GCA_013400315.1 Bombycilla garrulus | reverse complement strand
AAAAAAGAAAAGAAAAGAAAGGAAAAGAAAAATCACAATATGCACAAAATCCAGAGGCAGCAACGCTGACATGCCCAAAGGGATGAGGGCAACACCTCACAACCCCCTGCCCTTTTTTCCCCCTAAACCGCAGCTCTGATGATGAATCAACCTGGAAATTTTCACACAACTCACCAGACAGGGCCACAGCCCAGGGGGTGGCCTCCCCAGCCACCGTCCCTTCCTCCCTCCTCACCTCTCCCCCAGCAGGCGCTTTTCTTCCAGCGCCACCCAAGGACATAACCTTCCCCAGGGCCATCCGAGCACTCCCGAAATATCTCTGAAGTGCGAAAAACAAAAGTGATAAGGAATTAGCAGCCTCTTCCAAACCCAAACAACGTTTCTGTAGTGATGGAAGAGTCAGAAAATTTGATTAAATACGCTTAAGACATTCCCACCACTCCCTGCCGGGGTGCCTGTGAGGAGCTCAGCCCCACAGAACTGCAGCTGTCCTGTCCAGGAGACCTCGAGTTTCTGCAGAGGTTCAGATTTGCAGCCGGGTCGGGTCAGGAGTGGGTTGCAGAACACCCAAGTTGATAAAAATGGGTCTTGATCAACTTCTCCTGGTAGGTGCTCAGGGGAGGGACCCGGGAGGGACCAATCCCATAACCTGCAGTCCCTGCCACTCTCAGCTCTCTGTGGGCCTCACACCTCTCAATGTGTGCACTGAAATCCATGAAAACACAGGGCCACAGACTCCTCATTTTTAATTCAGACCCCATGACCAGGTGTGAACAGGCTCCTTTCCCTGCCCAGAGGGGTTCAGCACTTCCATACTCCCAAGTTATTCTTTAGCTTTTACCTTTATTAGGTCCCAGCACTTTCTTGTCTCCTTTCATTTTCTGTAACATTTTGTCCAAATCGTTTCAGCTGACACAGGACACCTGGTCCCAGCGCCCTCCCCCACAGCTGGGCATCAAATCTGAACTCCCAGGTGGGCACAGGCTGAGTTTTGCCTGGATAGCAGCTGGTGCCATCCCTGATCCAGGCAGGGAATCCAGGAACTGCCTGCAGCCACAGGGGAGATCAACACTCCCACGCCACCTTGGCAGTCAAACCCAAACGCAGCCCCCTAAAACCAGGCCATTTCCCAGCTCGCTGTTTTTCTGGTGCTCCCTCTGGCTCTCGGGACGGACAAACGCCTGTGACTGGGCACGGGAGGCTTAAATTCGGGCGATCCCGGTGTGAGGACTCCAGGGAGGCAGGCACGGGTGGTTTAGCCCAGCAGCCGCTTTCAGAGCCCCCAATTAATTAATTCATGAAGCGGCCCGTGGGCCGGGCGGTAGAGATTGGTTTTTTCACCCATTTAACGTTTTCATGGCTGCAGGATGGGGCAGAGAAAAGCTCTGCTCGGCCCAAACCACGCTCGTTAACGCCCGATTGTGCTGTGATGAGGGCTCATTGTGTGCACCCACCCATCCTGTCCTGGCCCTGATCATGATCAGAGCTGTCATCTCCAATGTGGTGAAAATTGTTTTGGGAGACCTGCAGGATAAAAAAAAAATCCATCCTATTATCAACAAAGGGTCCTTTTTTGACGCATCCCATTGGAATATCATATAGTTGTATTTTTTCTCCCAGCACTGCAAAGGAAATTTGTTGTGACATCACAAAACGAAGTGCTTGTTTCTGTTGAAGAGCCTCAGCAATTTTCTCATGGGCTTCTGGAGCCTCAGGCAGGAGAGTTTGGGGGATTTGATATTGTAGTCCCCTCTCAAGAGGTTGAAAAGTGATGAAAGTTCATCTCTGGTGATCCCTAAAATTGGCCTGATCCAGTTGATCTCTCCCAAAAGTTGCTGTAGATTGTTAACTTGAGTTCTGAGGTGTATCTTCTGTGGTCTTATTGTTTGTTCTGTGATTCTCCCTCAGTGATAATTCAGGGGTGACTCCTATCCTTGCCCCGGGGTTTGTTTATTCCTTCTCTGCAAGGGTGGTTTTTTAGGGAGGGGAAAGAGCCTGGAGTCTATTCCTGGACCAACAGGAGCTCTCTCAGCATGGCCCACACAGCAGAGCCCAGCCGAGGAAAACCACAGCAGGAAACAAACCGAGGGAGGGACAGCTGGAGGGAAGGATGAACCCCCCAAGGTGAGAGCAGAGCGTGGGGCACATCCCTGGAGCTGCTCTGCTTCCAGGAGATCCTTCCTGCTGCGGTTCCTGGCTGGTTTTCCATAACTCAGCAGAGAGTTTGCGGGCTGCGTTTCTCGGTGTCCCCGTTTCTCTGGCCCGGCTTTGCAGCACTGACTGATGTGCTGCTCCATCTGTGGAGGTTCCTTCATCCAGTGCAGGGGTCTCCTTCCATCCCAGAGCGTGTCCTTGACTCCAGCCTCATCCTTCGGCTCTGCTCCACCCAGGAACGCGCTGACGAGGATCTTGTCTTAACGAGAAACCAACCGGCAGAGGAGCAAACACCATCAGGAGTTAGCACATCCCCCAAATCCACCCCGCGCCGAGGAGAGCCAGAGCCCGCGCTCTGCCCTGCGACCGGCTTTGGGATTTGCGGGAGAAGCTGCTCTTTGCCTCGAGGTGTGCTTGGGGCTGGAGCCGGGACTACAGCCCCGAGTCCTCCGGGACAGCGGCATCCCCCGGGACAGCATCACCGGGACAGAGGCATCCCCGGAGAAACCATCCCCGGGACAGCGGCATCCCCGGAGAAACCATCCCCGGGACAGAGGCATCCCTGGAGAAACNGCAGCATCCCCGGAGAAACCATCCCCGAGACAGAGGCATCCCCCTGGGACAGCATCCCCGCCGGGACAGCCTCCACTCGGGACAGCGGCATCCTCGGGACAGCGGCATCCCTGGAGAAACCATCCCTGGGACAGCGGCATCCCCCTGGAAGAGCATACTCTTGACAGCGTCCGCGGGACAGCATCCCCCGAGAAACCATCCCTGGGACAGCATCCCCCCCGGGCCAGGAGAAGGGCAGGAACAACGCCGAGAGGTGGGAAGGGGCTGAGGGGGTGTAGCCAGCGCTGCAGGAAGGGACTTGCCGGCGTGGGAAGGGCGGCGGGGCTGAGTCACGGAGCATCGCCCCGGCCCTGCACAGCCCGGCCTCCCGCTCCAGGCTCCACATCCCACACGGCGCTGGCCCCAAATCCACAAGGAAAGGCACCTTTCCCGCTTCACCCCAAGGAACAGCCCCCTCCCTGTTTCTAAGCAGCTCCAACGCACCTGAACACTCCTTTTCCCTCCTGTATCCCCAGAATCCCCATTCTTCAACACTTCTTCCCAAACTGCTCCCAGGAGCACCGCCCAGCCCCTGAGCCCAGGCACAGCCCGGCCTGGACGGGAGCGACAGGGAGCAGCAGGCCAGCCCCGAGCAGCAAGCGGGAAAACAAGGAAACATTTCCATGTATTAACTTCATTTCCTCCCTTTCCTCCGGCCTGGCAGCCTCCCAGGGGGTTATTAATAGTCCAGGGTGGATGAGAGCTGGGGCTCCAGGATCCCGGTGCCTGCCCTGACACCCCTCTGTGTCCGGCAGGGGACGGTCCTGCTGGGATCCACTCGCTGAACTCACAGAAAAAAATCACTCCTGTGTGAGATCCACCCCCTAAAGCACATCTCCTGCAGCTGCCCTGCAAACACCTCTCAGGAAAACAGCACTGAGGGCAGATCAGGGAAACACCCCCATTCTCCCCGTTTCCCCAGGCTGGGGTTCTGGGAACCGTGCTTTTAACACCAAACCTCCTGCCATCTGATTCATTTCTCTTCGGGGAGGAGGAAGCTGTGCCCTCCTGCTTTTGCGAAGCAGATGGTGCTGGGACCCAGCGGGGCAGAGGGAGCAGAGAGGGGCGGCCACAGTCACCCCAGGGACACGAGGGGACCCAAAGCTCCGTTTCCCCACCTCGCTGTCCAACCTTTGCTGCGCTCCCTGCGAGGACACGTTTCTCCGGGGACACCTCCTGCCACAGCCGATCCCAAATCCTCCAGGCCCCGGGGATGGCGTTTGTGGGACACCCCCTGAGCCGGGCTGGGGACTCGAGCGGGCAGCAGCGGGGAGAGCCCGAGCAGGAGCCCCCAGGGCTCGCCCCAGCCCCGCTCCCCCCGTGCCGGGGGTGCCAAGCCATTAACCCAGTTCAGCGGCCCTGCCCGAACCAGTCCCAGCGTGCTCGCTGCAGATGGGCACGGTCTCCAAAGGCAGGAGCGGCCCCGGGCAGATTTCTGCAGCCTGACTCACGCTCTGCCTGTGCGGCAGCGCCGGGACCCGGGCAGAGCCCCGGGACAGCCCGGGACAGCTCCTGCCCGGCCGCGGGCACAGCGGGGCTCGGGACGGGGGCACGGCCGGCTCCAGGGAAGCTGCAGAGAGGTGGGAAACACAACGGAGTGATGACAAAGAGCCCCTCTTCTCTGGATCCCCCAGAAATATCCCCCAAGGATCCATCTATTCTGCAGTGGCACAGCTCCAGCAAGGAAAAGAGGGGGGAACAGAGGGTCCCAGTACCCTGCAAAATATTGCAGCTGGTTTTAAGCATGAAATATATAATTTTATTTATCCAGCCTCTCTGAAACCATGGAGTTTCACCTACTGCTGCCCTGGAGGTAAAACCCACAATGCAGAAAACCCCTGATTTCAAATAAAAGCCTTCAGAGCAATGGAGAATTTCCCACCCACCTTGGAAAGTGCCCTCAGCTGCCAAATACCCTCTGCAAATCCTGTACCTTGTGTTTGGGGAGGTTCCTGCTCCACAGCTTCCAGCCCTGGCTCTCCCCTGAGCAAACTTTCAAACACCACAGTGGCAGCATGACCACTCCCAGCCAGACCTTAGCTCCAGCAACTGGAGCCCTGGCAGCTCCTCCTGGGATGGGAAGATGGAGCCACAATCCCCAGGAAAGCCTTGGGGAGGAAGGGAACTGCTGAGCTGCTCCAGGAGCATCTGGGGTGGATGATGGATGGAGCTCTCTCATCCAGCAGGATTCCATCCCATCCCATCCCATCCCAGGGGCAGATCCAGCCCCCCCAGTGTGGAGCTGTGGTGACTGACACCCCCTGAGGCACAAATAACACCTTTGGGATCATTGGCTTCACAACTCCCCGCTGTGGTGTCACGTCCATGAATCAGCGAGGTCCCAAAAATTCCTGGTCACGGCCTCTGTTCTGTGGCCACTGCAGCTCTCCTGCTCCACAGAGCTCAGTGTGCCCCTAGACCCAGATCCCAGCCTTTCTCCCAGATGCCAGAAAATTGTTGGGCAGTTTTTGTTTGATGGAGAAGCAGAGGTGAACCAACAGATCTGCCTGATCTTCTCCTTCCAGCTCTCATTACATCCCTTCCCCCAGGGCACAGGTCTCTCATGAGCCTCAAAACTCCTCAAACAAGGAGCTAAGGATGCTGTGTGAAAGCAAAAAATATTCCCAGGGTGACCAGGGGTATAATGAGAGGGTTGAAGGAGAGGAAAATGGGCACAGCTTAGAGGCTGACAGGTGAGGAGTGCCCGTAAAACAGCCAGGGCACAGTGCCCTGATCCCAAAGCCATCCTTGCTCCAGGCAGGGAAGGGCCCTGCAGAGCTGCAGTTTGCTCCAGCCTTCAGAAACACTGATCTGATGCTGCTTTGGGTCAGAACTGGGGGATTTTCTCAAATGGAGCTCAGCAAAGTGCAACAACCCCATCCCCAGATGGGCCTTGGAGCTGGGGCAGGTGGGAGCCTGGGGAAGCCAAGCTGTGCCATCCTCCCCAAGGCACCTGAGCAGGGAGGCACCCAGCAAAACCAACACCTCACGAGGGCAGGAGACACATTTGGGATGTGGAATAGGAGCAGCAAGACCCAGCTTTGCTCCAGGCGCTCCAACATTGGCACTTCCCAGCTCCAAGTGTCATTTTGATGAAAATCTGCAAGCACACACCAGGGAGTTTTCTGTTTTAGACTGGCTCCTGGGGGTGTTTTGGAAGAAACAACAACAGAAAGCAGCACTCCTCCTTCTCTGGGCCTGGCTCACTTCCAAATTTTACTTTTTCCCCCTGGTTTCACACCAAGAGGCGCCTTATTATCATAAACAAATAGTTTATCCAAAAAGGAGATGGGAGATAACAGCACATCCTTGGCACGGCTGTTAATATGCTCACACACACAGAATAACTTCCCCGGCTTGCAAAAAAAGCACCGGGAAAGCTGCAGCAGAGTGTGGGGGGAGGAATCAGATCAAATAGCTCAGATCAAACAGAACAAACCTCTGGATCAAAGCTAGAACAGCCTCACACATCACTGTCCCACGGCAGTGACTGGGAGCAGCAGCAGGAGGAGAAAGGTCCTCAGGAATGGAAATGTGTGGGAACTGCCACGGGAGTTCTGCCCAATCTCACCTGGTTTTGTGGGAGGAAACGCCAGTTCTTCCCAGCGCCCAGCCCTCAGCACGGACACGCAGGTGGGATTGGTTCCTGAGGGATTTGTCCCAGCAGCACAGCTCCCAGAGGGGCTGGGGAGGCTCCCAGCACAGCTCCAGAAGGAGCAGGTTCCAGAGCCCCTCTCAGGTGGGTGGGGTATTCCCAAGGAAAGAAAAACAAAATCACAGCAGAGCCAAACTTATGAAAAGCGCCTGAAGGAGAAATCCCCCAGGGAGCAGAGGGGAGCAGGGAAAGGGCGGTGGAAAATTGCTGCCCACCTTTGGGAAACGCCAGGTGATGCCCGGGAATGTTTCCCGTGCTTTCGCAAGCAGGGAGAAGAGGAGGGAGCCTTCAGAGCCAGGCTCGGGGTTGGGTTATCCCCCGTTGTGACATCCCTGCTCCAGCCTGGCCTGGCCCCAGGACACCCCTCAGGGGCTTTTGGGGACACCAGGGACACGGGAGGGCAGCAGGAGTGGCACCCCCAGCACTGACCCCGCACTGAGCCCACGGCACACGGGCAGGACAAGGAAGGTGCCCCAGGCCATGCAGGGCACAGCTGTGAGGATGAGGCGGCTCCACACCAGGCTGGGAATCAGCTCCTCCACGGGGGCTGGAGAGCCGGGCTGGGCTCAAATGCGCTCCTGGGTCCGTGGCTGCTGGCCCAGGGGAGGCTGCTCAGGGCTGTCCGTGCCCAGAGGCTGCTGGATCCAAAGGCATCCTGCGGGGAAGGAGGGAGAGAGAGATGCCACGACCAAAAAAAGGATGAATTGAAGGAAGCTGGGGCTCAGGGAGAGCCTGGCTGTTGGAACCCAGGGGGTTCCTATGATGCCTTTGGCCGACCCAAAACCTGCTCAGGAGGCTTTTCAGCCTTGCCAGAGGTGTCAGAGACCCTGGAATGATACTAAAAATACCTGTAACTCTGATTCTAACCCATGGAACAGGTTGTCAGCTTTGTATGAGGAATTTCAGGTCACAAAAACTTAGATAGTAAAATAGTAGTAGTTATAAGTAAAAAGAAGGTAATTTGAATGTATGTACAGGGGGTTTGGAGATCTGTACAGGGGGGTCTGAGACACAAGATGGAGGATTTTTACACGTGGCATGTTATCTTATGTTCTTCTTCATAACCTCCATCTTCTTGGTGATGCTGGCACTTTGGGATTGGTTTGACACAGATCTGGACAGTGTGGTGTGAGGGGCACAGATTGGTACTTAATTGTAAACATTTAATACATAGTTTTTAGTATAAAAGATCAGAGCTCACCCGGGGCGGGCACAGTGTGTCTCTGGACGCGTTCTGTGTCAACCCTGGCAGGGCAGAGAAATCTCTCTTTGATAAGGAATTAATAAACTGCCTTGAGAACACGAACAAACGACTCCAGACTACTTCAACAGCACGGGCTGGAAACCTGGACTTTCCTACATATTGCGGGTCTCCTGGGATTAAGGAGATCCCTGCACCTGGCCACTGTTGGGGTCACTGTGGCTCTCAGCAGCCCTTACAGGGGCTCAGGCCCTTTCCCTGCTGGGAAGTCCCTTTGTTGATCCTGTAGGAATTCTTTCCTCTGGTCCTGTTTTTCAGACTCAGCCTTAATTACTTTTTAATCAGATTTGAGTCTCCTTTGCCTTTGGCATTCCTTAATCTCAAGCGATGCTTCCTACAAAACACTCCCAGGGAGGCTCCAGGTCTCATCCAGACGATCCTGACCTTCACACCAGCGACTCTTCCAGCCTTGGAAAGCCCGGGGAGATTTCCATCACTGCTTCCTGCTCTGGAACCAGTGCTTAAAACCCAAAATCCTTCTCCAGCTCTCCTGGAGCCCCTTTAGGTCCTGGAGGGGCTCTGAGCTCTCTCTGGAGCCTTCTCCTCTCCAGGTGAGCACTCCCAGTTCTCCCAGCCTGGCTCCAGCGGGACTCCGTGACCTCCTCCAGGAGTTTCTTGAGGAACTCAGCCCCTCATTTATTGATTTTTTTGGGTTTTTTTTGCAAATTTCTGCTTGAAACCATCCCTCATTAACCGCGGGCAGTGCTCAGACATCAAATCCTCGTTGTGATTTTCCAGCCCCTCAGTGTCCCCTCCCATCCGTGCAGAGCCCACCCTGCCTCAGGCACTCCGTGTCCCAGCCCGCCCTCCTTTGGAAAACAGGATTTTCTCTTTTATTGGCAGCACGGAAAGGGAGGAAACACAGGAGAGGCTGGTGCCTGGCAGACGGCGGCTCCTGCCCTGCTTCCACTCCGGGATATCCCAGGGCAGCCAGGGAACCCAAACGTGCCCGGGTGAACGCTGGGTTATTTCCACACGCTCCCGGTTCCAGACGGGTGGGACTGGGAGGAGGGAGTGGGGTTTGCTGAGGCCTGTGGTGCCCGTGCTGGGGGTTTGGGGTGGGATGACATTCCACAGCGGGAGGTGCCACCAGCTCTGCACCAGAATCCAACCTTCAGCAGATTCCAAACATAACAAACATCAAAACATCCCGAACACCAGAAACCAACTGTATGGGAGACAGGGGCTGAGCAAAGGACAGCAGTGGGGTGTGCTGTGCCTGAGAGGGGGCTTTAACACAGGACAGGTTTGCAGCTCTGCCCCCAAAGCGAGTGACCCAAAGCCACCACCTGCCAGTCCCTGGGGCACAGCACACTGGGCTCACTGGTGCGTGGGCACCCTGCAGTGGTGTCTTTGCCTGCCTGGGTCCCAGTCCCTGTGAAGTCACAAAGATTTGGCACCCGGGGTCCCCTCACAGTGTGAGACCCCACAGACCCCCACAGCTCCCAGCACCTGCAGTCCCTGCACATCCAGGGGCCAATTCAGGTGACACCAAAGCCACGAACTCCTTCAGGGTCACAGAATTACTGAGTTGGGTTGGGAGGATCTTAAAGCCCCTCCAGTGCCACCCCTGCCATGGGCAGGGACAACTTCCACCATCCCAGTGTCCAGCCTGGCCCTGGGCACTGCCAGGGATCCAGGGGCAGCCACAGCTGCTCTGGGCACCTGTGCCAGGGCCTGCCACCCTCACAGGGAACAATTCCTGCCCAATCTCCCATCCAGCCCTGCCCTCTGGCAGCTCCTGTCCTCCCAGTCTGTCCCCAGTGTGTCACAGACCCCCACACCTCACCCTGCGTTGTGACTCTCAGCTGTGGGAGCTGAAGGCTCAGGGCACTGAGGGAATGTGAAGCTCTGGCTCATCTCTGTGTTTTCCCCTGTCATGTCCCCAGAAAGTGTTCCAGGCCCCCAGGCTGCCTCAGGGGAGTTTTGGGGAGACTCAGCTCAGCATTGGACATAATAATAGAACAAAGTGGAACAGTTTTAAACTAAAAGAAGAGAGATTTAGATGGGATATTGGGAAGGAATTGTTCCCTGTGAGGATGGGGGTGCCCAGAGCAGCTGTGGCTGCCCCTGGATCCCTGGCAGTGTCCCGGGCCAGCCTGGATGAGGCTTGGAGCAGCCTGGGACAGTGGAAGGGGTCCCTGCCCACGGATGGGCTTTAAGATCTTTCTCATCCAAGGCGTTTTGAGATTCCCTGAGCTGCAATAACGGAGCTCTCCCTTAGAGGTCAGCCCAGCACCAGAACTGGCCCAACATTTCCCACAGACGGATGCAATCCCTGCAAGGAGCTGGGATTTGGTTACCGAGGCCTTTCAGGATGGGCAGGGGATGGTCCCCAGTGCCTGCAGCCCCTCCCCTGGGGGTTACCAAAGGATATTCCCAAAAGCTGAGCTCTCCCGCCTGCTCTCCTGCTCCTTGCCATGCATGAGCTGCTCTGAGCACCCAGCTGCTCCCCACCCAGGGGATCCCCCTGCCTGGAGAAAGCCTGGCCAGCTCCAGATTTTGGGGAGCAGGATGACCTGGTCCTGCTGCTACTGCTGCTGTGAAATTCTCCATGCCCAGAACAGCCAGGAGAACCCTTCAGAGCTTTTCCTTATGGCTCAATTCCTCCTTCCCTCCTCTCTTCTGATATAGACAAATACAACTCAATAAAGAGACACACTCTCCCAAAAAAACAAAATAAAAAACCCCCCAAAACCCCTTCACTGGCAGCTCCTGCATCAGAAACAAAATTACTCCTCTTTCTTTGTTGTTTGTCTTTTTCTTCACCAAATCCCTCCAGCATTAAACAGATTTCAGCATTGTTCTAAAAATAGAGGGATTAGAAATAATCCTCCAGCATGGAGCGACTGTTGGGATGTGGCACCCGGGGCTGGTGGGGTTGGACCTTGGGGCTGAGCTGGGGGGGACCCAGGAACCCCAAAAACGGTGCCTGTGGTGAGGTGGGGACATTGCTGTGTTCCCAGGACGGGAATCCCAGACAGGTGTCCCTGGCTGTGCT
>VXBU01015229.1:24697-36060 GCA_013400315.1 Bombycilla garrulus | reverse complement strand
ATTTATATTTATATTTATATCCCCTGCACTGATTTATGACCCTATGGAGTTCTAGGAGTGGAATTCCTTGGTTTTAAGATCTTATTAACATTTCTAAAATAATATTCTCTATTACAACAGCCAAACCTGTATCTTTAATTGTCCCATAGACCTGTAACAATCAACAAATCCTCATGATAAGTAAGGGAGGGAGGTGTGGGGGGTAGGGGGAAGCATAAACCCAAACTCTTGCAAAAAAATCTATTGCTGCAGATTTTTCAAGAGAGCAGTACCAGCAATGTCTTACAAAAACTGAGAAAATTTTGCTTCTGCAGATTGTTATTTATATTAAACACACCTGCATGCACATTGCTTTCTTTACTCTCATCTTCACATAAGCTAACAGAAGCTGTAATGGATACTAAAATCTTTGGGATGTGGATGAATGGAGCTGCATTTTGACCCCACCATGTGCCTGCTCCTAGCAGCAGGAACTGGCTCTGCTTGGACCCTGCCTCCTTCCTGGGATAGGACAGAGAAGTTGCCTATAAATATAGTTGCTTGTTAAATATGTGTTGATTATATGATGTGGGTGCCTGGGGAATGAAATACACACACTCGAAATATATGTTTGAGCTTCAGAGAAAGATACGGGTGCTAACTG
This sequence comes from Bombycilla garrulus, assembly GCA_013400315.1. Classification (NCBI taxonomy): domain Eukaryota; kingdom Metazoa; phylum Chordata; class Aves; order Passeriformes; family Bombycillidae; genus Bombycilla; species Bombycilla garrulus. The sequence goes on along the minus strand of VXBU01015229.1, from coordinate 35,417 downwards.
TTGAGCCAGCCAGCCAGCCACTCTACTGAGTCCTAGCTCTGTAGTGGAAAAACAAAGGTATTTTCATGGCTTTTCTCACTTGGAGGAAAAAAAAAAAAAAAAAGAAAAATAAAGAAAGGTCCATAGCTAGACTTTAAAATTACAGTGAAAAAACAATAGAAAGCAATAAAAGATTTTTTAAGAGAAGGCTGCATTGAAGTGTTATGAGAGGGGGGGAGGGGGGAGGGTGTTTATTTCAGTTTGTCCCAGGTGGACAAAGTTCCTTCCCCTACTTTAGTCCTCACTAAGAAGACACCTTCTGGCAGGTCAATTAAAACAAAAAGTAATTGATGCACTCGTTTTGAGTAAATATAAAGAGCACTGGCATCTGACCTTATGAAGGAATTGGAATTTTAAAGTCAGGAAATTTCTATAGGGCATGTTTTGGAAGAGGAGGAGATTTTGGTTTTTTTCCTGAATATTTTTAATAGGTAAGAGTTTGGTTTTTTAAAACAACGTGCTACCATTTTGGGTACTCAGAGACTGCGATGTTGCTATAAATCAGAGGATTTAAAGTGATAGCTTTCTTTTTATGCCTGTGGGAAATGGACTGGAGATAGCACAAGAGATCCTGCTTTTCCACACAAGATCTGGATTCACCTATGCAATTTGAAATGCTTCCGGAAAGTCTTTCAAGTCCTGTTAGACAGTGGCAGAAAGCACTTGGAAATAAATTGCTCTTTGCTACACCAACCCCTCTCTACTGAGACAAATGGCACGTAGCTGCTGATTTTTGCTTTTTTGTGCAAGGGTGAGTCTCTAAAACCTGCCTGTGACTGGCTCCATTCTCCACACTGAAGTCACACACATGTATATGTATTTATCTAGCTGTAAAACCACAGTTGGTGATTCTTGCAGGCTGCTGATGTATTGTTGACTTCCATACAGAAGTGCAGACACTCCACCTGCTGCTGCATGTCCTTGCTCTGTACGAATCATGTGCAGAGGGAACAAGGAGTGGCAATTCCCAGTAATTCCCAGTGTCTGGGAGGACCACGCAGGCAGCAAGGGTTTCCCTGCTGCCGGAGTCCTCCACTGCCTCAGCTTGCAGCAGACACTGCTGATCTCATCTGAACAATTGCCAGTTTGCTCACACAGGGATTTCAGAGATGAGGAGGAGGATTTGGCACGGAGCTGTGAGGCTTCTTGCCTAAGTCCTCTTTTCTGCTTCTGCCAGCAAAGGGATGGGTTACAAGGAAGAATATGTCCTGCTGGGAGTGCAGAGCTTTTGCACTTCTAGAAACAGTGTCTCGTGGGTCTACACCCTGAGCACGTTTCCCTTTGCTAAAAGAATCCTTTCTTTATACTATCCCTTCTTCCCCTTTAGTAAAAAAATCTGGTGTATCTTAAGCCTATAAAGTTCAAACTGCAGTTCATGTGTGTAAACCAAGCTGTTTTCTCCTCCTGTGTTATGTTAATTATAACAGCCTTTAAAACTGCTCAGACTCTAAACAGGGGTGCAGGTACCTGATGGACTAAATAGTCCTTCAGCTGTCATATACACTGAGGGTTTTTAATTATCTTAGGAAGGTTTCCAGCTACACTTTTTTCTGACCTTTAAAGACCATTCTGCTGTGAGACTCATTTTTTTCTCTAACCCAAACATGGTCCTTCATAGAAGTTCCACTATATTTGGACTCCAACCTTAGGAATCTGTTATTTCAAGACAGTATAAAGTATATGTGACCATGTTTGTGTTACAAAAATAGTGCTGCCAGTGTCACCATTTACTTCCATGAAACAGCCCAATGAGGCCCTTTTGCTTCCAGATGTACACTCTGCTCTTACACATAGGGATTGGTACAGCTGCAAAATTGAACAGAAGAACGTACCCAAAAAAAAAGCTTTGAGAAATATAAAAAGAACAAACTGAGTGAGTTTTTTTGAGAACAAAGTGCAGATGATGTACTGCTGTGCTTCCCCTGTTTATAGCAGGCTGGACATCCCCACCTTTGCCATTCAGCCACAAATGCATACCTAAAGTCCTGTTTAGCTACAAGAAACTCAAACTGTGCAGCATCTTTTGTTTTTTTTTCTTTTTTTTTTAGTCCCTCTGGTTTGCTTTATTCTTGGTCTAAGCAGGATGTCTGTCTTTTATGTCTGTGTAATGCAGGCCACCTGGTGAGCAAGAACAGTTTCAGCAACACAAGTATTTATTAAAAAATAAAATCACTACTTAACTAATTAATATAAAATGAATCATCTTGTAGATTAATACTTTTTTTTTTGCCTCATGGGAGCTACTGTTCCTAAGGGTAGAGACAAAAGGATGTGCTGTTATAGGTGCAGATCTCTGCTAAGAGGTGATTGCCAGTGCTGGGCTGCAGTAATGAGGTGTTGCATGCTTGTGTCGCCTAATGTCAAATCACCTCCCAGCCTGTTACAGATTTTGACCGCTGTTACCCTGGGTTTGAGTAAATTAGTCTTGGAGATGCTACTGCTTGGCTGCTTAATTCTGAAGGGTACAGAGAAAGTCTCATTCAGCTTCAGCTGAACTGTCCAAAACAGCCTTATTATCTTAGACTTCTTTTCCTTTGAGTTCCCCCTCCTTGCTGCCAGGTGTGTTGGTGTGGATCACTCACCTCCCCATTTCAGGGGATATAAGTTCAGACATGCCCATTCCATCTGGCTGATAGCTGCTTGTGCATTCCGCTGAGTTGCACAGGTCTCCGCTGAAGAGCTGTCATGGCAGGAGAGAGAAACAAAGAGGATCCTGCTGCTAGCTGCCTTGCTGTGTTGTGCTGCAGTAGGTATCAAACAGCTTCTTGTTGGCTCACTGCAAGACATGATAAAGGGTAGACAGCCCTGTGCTTAAATACTGACAATTGTAGTCTCAGTTCAGTGCTTCAGGAGGAAGAAGCTGTGCCCCTGTTTTCAGAAGTCTTGTTGCAAACAAGCTGTCTAGTGAAATAGAAATTCATCACCTGATGTGCCAAACAGCAGCTTTATTTTCCCAGGGGAAAACAGGGCAAGAGCTTGGAAGCGGCTAATGGAAGAAAAGCATCATTTGTGCTTTTGTGCCCTTAAAATGTGCATTACCGTTAGCTTCTCAAAAAGTTAACAATCTTCATTGAGGCCTTGATAGTCAGGTAGTTTATTTCAGTGAGCCTGACAAGCCTAGGGACCATGCAACCCTTTTTGCCAGCTGCTAAATTCAGCTTGCACAGTGTGGGACACAGAGGAAAGGCATACAAACACATGAAATCCCTCCATAAATCTGTCAGGTAGGCATCTGCAGTTAGCAGTAGCAGTTCTGCTCTTGTCTGTGTCTTCTCTAATTAAACCAGAGATTCCAGGCATAATTCTGCACATCCTTACAGCTTTATAATTGTTGCCTGGATGGAAAGTCAGAGGAAAAATGAAGATAAAGTAGTGCAAACAATAGTTATATGAACTAATTAGCCCCGCCTATAACTGAAAATAGTGCATGGACTGCCTTGCTTGAACTTCCAAGGCAGTACATTAAGATGAACAGATCCTGAAATAAAGGGTTCCTATAGCCTAAAATGACATTAGGGGTCTGTGATCCACTACCTATGCAATGGTCAACTCGTAAACTCCCATTAAGAAACACAGTACTCTGCTCTGTGCTTCGTAACACAACAGATACCTATGGTTTCTAAGAATTGGTACAATATCTCCAACAATGTATCAGGTATTGAGTAGGGCTGTAACTACAGTGTAATTTACAGTTTGGTGCCAGACTAATGAAATGACCACCTATGCAGTAAGTTGGGGCATTGCAGAGCAAAGCTGCAAGCCCAGAGACCTCTGCAAATATTCTTTCTTGGAGCTTTTGTTTTTCTCTCCTTTAAATAGGAGAATTTTTTCTTAATCACAGGGCCCAATTCTGCCTTTGGAAAGCACAGTGTCTACTGAATTTAGTTGGAGGATTAAAGAGCACTCAATAAATCGACAGAGAATAAATCTAGCAGAAGTCATTCTGGACAGAATCAGTTTTAGCTCTGGAGAAACCTGGGATGAAGATTGGCAGAGGAGTAGTTTGGGATGCAATTGCCTTAAAAATGCTCCATTTCCACCTCCATCCTGGGACTTGGGAAAACTGGGGACTTGGCCACCACTGGAGGTCAAGTATGAGGGTAGCCACATTAGTGATTACATTTGGTGTGGACTTCCTCAGAAACTTCCTCTTGCAGAGTAACATGAAAAAGCCCCCATGGCACTGGCACAGGGACCTTGACCCCACCGTGGTGTGTGCCTGTGTGTATTTCAGCCCTGGTGACCACTGACCCCAAGGAGTATTGAGTAGGACCTTGTCTGCTGTGGGAGGCTGCTCAGGGGGCACAGAGAGGTAGAGCCATCTCCTAGGGTCTGCATGCAACCACCTCTGACATCTTTCCACTCCTAAATTGTGTGAGTTTGCCTTCCTAGCAAATTAAAGTCAGGCCAATGGTTTGTTTTGATTAACACAGATGTATTTGAGCTACAGCCAGCCATGGAGATCCAGCAGGGATGAGAAACCTGTCTCTATGGTGCTACAGACTTCACATGGCCTCAGGCGCAGCTGAGCTCCCTGGCTCTACTTTCCCATTAGGTTTTGCCATTTTGTTATTGTCATTGTTGCTCTGAATGTTGCTGATTATATTTTACCAGCAGGTTGCCAGAGCTCCATGCCCGGACACAGGGTCCTGCAGCTGCATGGCTGGCTAGGAATTGCTGCTTTGCTTTGAAGCAAATGAGCTTGTTCTACTCAACAGTTTTCATTCAGAGATCTCTGGCCTCTATTTTTGCCTCTTTGTGTGCTATACATTGCACCCAGAAGTTTCTGTCATTACCCAGGAGGGGGTTTTCCTACCTCTGTCCCTAAGCATTGCTGGATGCCAATAAAAATTCACTTAAAGATTTACCTTTAGGATCCTGCAGTGTTTTGCAATGTGTTCTTGTTGAACTCTGTTGAACCTGTATATTTAAAAACAAAACAATATCAAAAAAGCACAAACAGAAAATATTTTCTGCCAAGGCTATGATTACTGTGAGTAGTAACTAGGAAATTACAGGAATTTGTATTCAAAATAGAAAGCTTAAGCTGCAGAGATAAAACTCTGCCTCTTCTCCTCATATGACAGGCACACCAATCTGTCTTCTTGGCCGGCTTGTTCTGCAAGGCAGCAAACACATTGTTATTCCTTAGATCTATTCTAAGAATAAAAAGTGTACCTGGAAGAAGAATTTGGGCAAATGACATTGTTTGGGTTAGGAAGTTAGGATTTGAATCAACACTAATTTGATTAGGAAAAGTGTTTCTTTCAACTGCTACTACCATATTCTGAACTACAGTTTCTATCTTTTGAGATGAACAATATATATGGTGGCAAAAACTTTTCAGTTTTGAGAGATGTATTTACGAAGACTGCATCATGTCACAGGATGCAAAACTCTTATTCTTTAATAAACTTCATATTGCAAAATATCTGTTCATGGATGTTTAAGAAAAATCTGCAATGTAAATATTTGGTAATATAAATATAACCATACATTAAATAACTGAACAAAGCCTATGTGACAGGCTGTGTGAGTCACTAATGCAGATAAATGCTGTATTGATTACCAATGCAAAGGTCCACACTGTAGGCTGATTCTATTTATCAGAATACATAAACCACTCCAAAACTGGAAATACTCCTACCCACAAAGTATTTAAAGGATGTTCAAAATAAAATCCCCCTCTTCAAGTATAAAACCCTGTCAAAGACTTCAGATTTCTCAAGTACACTGCAGACTTAAAATGATGGGAAATATGGGCTCCAGACTTTCTATTTTTTTTTTTGGTGTGGCAAGCCAATGTCACATCTTTGAAGTACCTGGATCTAGCCTACCCCTGCACAGAGCTGGGCACGCAAGGAAAAGTAGTTCTTGCACTTGGTCTTTGAACAGGTCCAGCTCAGTCAGGATCCAGTGCTATATGTGCTCACTTCCCACAGATGTCCTAATCCAAAGCTGTGTGACTAGATGGATACACATGAGGATCCAAGTGTCTGACTCTCATCAGTAGCTAACTGGGGGCTTGGGAAAAATTTGGGGAGTTGGTATTACTTATCCTACAATGCCCATGGATAATTGACTGGTGGTCACACCATCACTGATCTCATTCTCTCAGTTCTGCTTCCCTCCTTTTGTTTCTCAAACTCCTCACTTGAAGAGGAGCCCAGGGTGAGTACAGGCTTGCTTCACAGCCAGGGCCACCACAGAAATCCAATCCCAGAGACAGATTGGGCAAATCTCCAGGTAAAGTTGCTCTCCCTCCACAAGAAACCACTGAAGAGACCATCTGCATGGATGAAGCAGCTTCCAGGACATTTGAGGGAGGCGGGGGCTGGGTATGCTTCATCAAGGAAGTAAGACTGATTAGCAGCTTCCCACAAATTTAAAAATGGGACAAAGCCATTTCCAGCAGAGAGGACAGGATTTGCCCCAGAAAGGAGCAACAAGGGAAGTGGATAGAAAATCATCTTCCCTTGGCCTTGGGAAGAAAAGGCTAAGATGTAGCATGTTGAAGGCCTCTAAACAGAACAACTGGAAAGAAAAGTCAGAGAAACTGGAGAAGGTGCTGTTAGCTGGGTAAGTGTGTTTGTAAGAAGGAGGAAAAGAAATGTGAGCAGTGCAGCCAGCCAGGGGGAAAAAAATCCCCTTGGAATATTGTATTGACTGGAAGACCAGGGATGCTGCTGGGGACAAAAGGTTAGCTGGGGACTGCACGGTGGGATGGGGTGGGGGGGGGCAGGCAGGGTGGCCAAACAATGAGGCTTGACGTGGGGATTTAGACATGAGCAGCTTCTGCTCAGGGCTTGTTGGTGCTTGCGTGCTCTCAGTGTCTGAAATGGAGCAGCTTTACTACTGAGCAGATGTTTTCTTCATGTGGCTGTTATGACATCATTAGGACTCCTGCTGGAGATGTGCAACCAGTCCCTCCCCACCCAGGCACCAGCTTTGACTCCAAGCTGTAATACATAATTATGTGAAAGCATTTGCTTTGTGCCGCTCTCTCATTCCTGTAGAGAAATGAGTTTTTAAAATAAAAATAATTCTGCTACTGCTCCAGCAGTCTGCCTTACCCAGAAACTCAGATTTGGGGTTCCAAAGTGCCAGATGCTGGCTTTGCAGTTACCTGGCTCTGGATCTGCTTGGTAAGGTCACCAGAATTGAGAACAGAACATATGGGGTACCAGAGCTGCAGTCCCATCCATCTCATCCAAACTGGCCAGTCTTCAGCATCACATTCTAACTAGCTCAGCTATGGGGATGAAAAGAGAGTCAAAACCCACTGAGTTAGTGTAGAGTAACAACTGAAACATTAGTCACATCAGCCATGAGCACTTGCTGCTTTCATCAGCATGATAATGAGCTATCAAAACCTTTTCAGAGGAAACCCCCAGCCAGCTGCATGCAGATAATCAATGCCATGATCAATTAAAACCACTGTCAGAAAAGAACAAAGGATAATGTTTCTGCTGCATCCAGCTGTAAGGCAAAAAATCCAAACCTGTGGGGTTTAGATAGTGCAGACTATAATTGCTGGTTTAATTATAGCATAACTGAGGCATAAGTCCCATCTCTTCCATTTTTCTGGAAAAGTCTCATTCAGTTTATCATTTATTATCTGAGAATTAATGTCTCACATAGACACCAAAAAAGGTGGAAGAATAAGTATCTCTTTGTGTTAAAATAAGTATCTCTTTTTCATTTTCATGGAAATGGAATAAATAAGAACAAGTGCTTCTTCTTTTGTCCTAGTGGATTAGGTGACCTTTTAAGATTCCTTTTCTTTACCAACTGTATCTTATTTAAATATGCACTTGCGTGCCTCTCATCTTTCTTTCCATGTTTGATTTCCAAACATCCCTAATTGCTGCCAACTTTTGTGCCTGAGCAGGGACAGGTGAGAAATGAAAATTCTGCTTTGATTTAGGCAGATGTGTTTGCATATTGTCTAGGCTACCATTTGCATGGAAGGAAAAAAGATCACCACAATGGCCTTCCATCTTTCCTAGCTTCCAAGATGGTCTTCCATCTTTCCTAGCTGCATCATGGCCTGTGGAAAATGTTAAATGCTGAAGAAATCATCAGTCAATCACAACACGTTTCCCTGTTTGAGCAGTTTATCCTGGAGAATCTGAAGTTGCAATTCATCTCAGAATACTTCTATGAGGTCTGCATATCTCTTATGGCTGGGTAAGCTCAGCATAGAGTGTTTAAGGAATTCACAAGAGATCTCACAGCAAAGTAGCGGCAGAATCGCCCTATCCCCTTTCTTTAACAAACTGACCCATCATCTTTCATTTGAAAGAAAATGAGAAAATCCATGTGTCTCCCTTCCCTGCTCTGCAATGAGGAAACAGAGTGTTTTCAAGGTTTTGAATGAGGAGGCACCTGACTTTGTGGTTGGAAAGAGGTGACAGCAGTGCCAGCAGGCTGAACCTAAGCCCTCTAGGCCAACGCTGCAGGGGACAGGGCATAGCTGGCACTGTCCAGGAACCTGTGGTACCCCAAGGGCTGCCAATGGCCATCTATCCTCTTTTCTTCTAGTCCAGCACCACACATGCTAACTGACTCTTGTGCTGTACCCTTGGATTTGCACCCTCCATCTCTGCATGCACCTCAGCTGATTTCTGATGTTCATGGTGTGCTTATAGGAGCCATTTCCCTTGTGTTTGCCCCATTTGAAGCCCCTGTGACCATCGGCCAGGGAGAGGACAGCCTTAGGATGTGGGAGGCACCATGAAGGACCAGCAGGTAAGAGCAGAGCCAGTGCTGGAGCTCTGGTCTGTGCAGGACCATGTGTTGGTAATTTGTACCATGGCTGTGCCATGTGGTACCCCCAATGTGTGTGTGTCCTGCTTCCTGAGATGCTTTCTTAGTCATCTTTCTCCTGATGTCGACTTGCAGTTCTCACACAAAATGTTCAAAAAATATTATCTCCTATGCAAAGCAGCAGCATCCTGTTTTCAAAGCTTGCTTGCCTCCACTGGGATCTCTGTTGACATTCTCCTTCAAGCAGCTAAAGTTCAGGTGAGAAACAAATTGATTTGGAACTGGGTTGGGCGAGGACCAGGCTTCCACAGGACAGTGATAAACAGTGGTAATGAGGGTGCAGAGGGAAGCCAAGTTACCCGGTACAGGTTACAGCCTTGCCTGAAACATTGTGAATAAAGCTTATCATGTGTACAAATAAGACTGTTGGAGTTAAATTAATCTTGGCTTCATAGAGCTGAATCCCTCCCATAGGCTTCGGCAGCACTGCTGAATGGCATTACAGCCTGGGTATGTAATGGTAGCTGGAGAAGGACATCCCCAGGTTTGGGCAGGCATCTCAAAGAATGGCTGCTTGGGTAAAGGGAGCCTAAATAGTTCCCTCATTCTGTATGCAGTAGTGTGTTTTTCCACACAGCTACACTATGTGTAATGCTCTCCATTATAGATGCCCAAAGTATAGAACTGAAGTGCTGTTACTTTTTTTTTTAACCATAGATGCTGAGGTTCCTTGAGGAGCTGTTGAAATTAAGATTTTCTCTGTAGCTCTCAGGAAACCATTACTTATTTATTAAAAGCTGAGATTTTCACAAAACAACATGATTTGATTAACTAGAATTTGAAGAATGAGGTCAGATAATGTGCCACTTGAAATGAAAACTCAAGATATGACAAAGTCATATTTAGTGCATTTCCCACCTGAATGGGGAATCGCCGTTATCTGAATCACATTCAGTTTAAAGAACACTCACACTTATTCCAGTAATGTTCTAATGTAACCTTTCCCTATTAGCCAAAGAGAAGATTAAGTTAATGTTGCCACTTTAAAATTTACTGGACTAGTTATCATGGGGTGTGGGCGGCTTGCTGATTACAGAGGAGTGGAAATGGTATCGTGTCCGTCTTGGCTAAGATTTATGGTTGTGGGCAACCATGACAATGGGGAAAAAAGGCCAAGATTTTGAGATTAATTGCTATGGAAATAAGCAATGTTGGTAATACTTTGCTTGACACCATTTATTAATATTCACAGTAGACTTGACCAACACTTCCTCCTTTCATTTATTTACCTTTTCATTATTTCACAGAATTTCCTGTGTTGTTTTATTAATGAGTGTGCACAAGTTTGTCTCCTTGTAGACAAGGGCAGGAGAAAGTTTTAGGGCATGTACTGCACGGAAAGTAAAAGTTTTGAGTGGGGATGTCAGCAAGTGGGTACTGTTGGTCTTCAATATCATGGGGAGTTGATACTGGGACAGGGCTCCTGTGGAAATTGTGTCCTCCCTCCTTTGATATAAAACAATTGCTTGATGTGAGACAGCTAGCATCAGCTTTTATCCTTCCAGTACTTCCAGCAGAAAAACATAAAAAGTATGATTTCAAAGAATATGAACATAGATTTGAACAAGGTATTTACCTTTTCTTTCCAGCATGGCCCAGCTCAGATTAGGAGAAGGTATTTTTCCTGCTTTCTAATGGATGGTAGGCTTTTTGTCCACAGCATGGAGTGTGCAGGTGACAGAGGGGTTAAAATATATATTATTATATATATATAAAATTATAGAAAATATAATAATATTATTCTAATTTTTATTTTTTAGCTAAACTATATCCTTTGTCCTAAAAGGTTTTCAAGAAGTCCTGCAACTCCTTTAATGAAAAGGATTCCACCACACACTTTTTTTTTTTTTTT
>VXBU01015229.1:0-11521 GCA_013400315.1 Bombycilla garrulus | reverse complement strand
TATTCTTGTGGGGAGATCTATGGCAAAGCAAAAAAACTCTGCTCTTCCTAGTAAATTAAAGAAATTATTATAGAAAGAGTAAATTAACTAAAAATCCTAAATTTTATCTTTTCATATAGTTCAGTAGAAGAATAAACAGTCAGTGGGGGGAGGATGGATGTTTTAAGTTTCCTTCTAATTTCTTTTTTTTTTCTTTCTTTTTAATATTAATTAATATAGTTTCTTCTCTATGCTTTAAGTTTAAATAATTATACTCATTTTTTAGTCCTATCTCACAGCAAAAATTTTAAAAAATATATTTTCATACATACACTAACCCTTAGCCAATATCAAACCATGACAATTAGTAATGCTGAGTTCAGCTAAAGTATTGTAGGAACAGCAATTTTTAAAATTCCATTTCCACTGCATGTTTGGGCTGCAGACTGACTGTTCCTGATGGATGTTAGGGATTAAATTTGACAGGAATGGAAACTGAGAAGTCCGGAACAAGCTGTGGTAAGCCCTGAGCTGGCACTCACAGGGAACCAGGGTTTTTTGCTCTTAGGAGCAGGTATTATTTGGAAATGTCTAAATGTCTGATGGTGGTATTTTTCTTTGTGGCTTCCAGTACAAAACAGAGTGCAAGTGGATCCTCAGGTTTCTTGGGGAAGGGCTGCGAGACAAACATTGCTATGACCTTTATGACTACCTGGGGATTTCCTGGGTGAATCTTTCCTTTTTCAACAGTCCTTTGTGAGATAAGGGCTCCCAGGTAAGAATTTTAAAAGAAAGCACCCAAAACCCCCAAACCACAGAAGTCTGCATGACTTTGAAATCTCAAGCAGGAAGGGGCAGCTGACTCTGCCTTTGCCCTCTTAAAAATCTCTTGATTTTGTATGTATGTGGAGGGGGAAATAATTGCTTATGTCTAAACCAGTCACATCCTTCCCTTGAAACTGGAACAGAATCCTGCCATCATGGAGCCTCCTGTGACTACCGTGGTTATGCTCCTACAGTCAGGGCCTTTTTTTTTTGGGGGGTCTCTCTTCCCCAGCTAGCACATTTGTTACTGAACACTGCTTCAGCAGGAGCGAAATTCACATGCCAGGAGCTCTCAGGTTTGGGAGCATCCACCCTGAGTATTGCAGGTATCAAAACCTTGGACAAAAAGATAAAATGGTTTTGCTTCCTGAAGCCTTCTTTTAAGAGTAGCACCTGTGGTGTGAAGCTTTGAACAGAGAATGTCTCTCCTTCCCTGGAGCTGCTGAGAACAGGTGGTGTTCATTTTCCCTTGAAGCTGATCAGATACCAGTCAAATTGCTAATTCTAACTTACATAATTAGATCCTGACTGTAGAAGACCAAGTGTATTTTCTGTTTCAGAATCAAATTCCAGAGATATTCCAAAGTGCTGCCCATGTTACCAGAGCTGCCTGTGAGCTGATACAGGATCACAGCCTCCTCACGTGGGTCCTGCACAGCTTAGAGAACAGGGAACCAGAGAAGTACAGGAGAAATGGGAACAATTTTCCTGTCCACAGTAGAATAATGATGTGACTGAGTGTGAAAACAAGGGTGACAGACAGACAGGGGCACCAAGGGCTGTACTGGAAGAACTTGCTGAGCTCTGAGGTGTCCCTTGTGTTTTTGAAAACAGAATCAAGATGCTTTCAGGCTGTGGTAGGAGGGATGATGGTGGGGGGGGTTCGTGATTTGGAAAACACTGCCTTGAAAAACTGAAAAAGCATAATGGCATCTTGTATTGGCGTCTTTACCTTTTACATTTCAAACACCCTCAGATCACATCCTGTCACAGGACCGCTGCACAGCAAGTGGCACAGTGATGGATTTGAACTGTCTAAATCATTCCTCCTCCCCTTGCCTTTCCCTCGCATATATACACATACGCAAAAAGTCTCTTCTGTGTAGAGTGCCATGACAGGTTCAGGCAGGTACACCAAAAGTGCACTAGAATATAGTTCCGTGTAGGTGTGGGGCCCGCTGCTGGTGAGGATCTGCCTTTCAAATGTGGTTTTCTTTCTTTTTTCTTTTGTTTGTTGTGGTTGGTTTGGTTGTTTTGTTTTGTTTTGTTTTTCAGGTTTCTGGAAAACAAGGTGATATATAAAATTATTTCCTTACTCGCCTTGCTCGTCTGGATCCATGTGAGGCCTCTTTCCCACCAGATGTTCTATGGTCAGTGCTGCCCTTGCTCGCCCTCCCACACAGTCTCTCAAAAGCTGGTTTAGGAGACACTTCCACCCCAATTCCCATAGGAAATAGTGCATGTGGGAAAATAATGAAGTAATTAGATAATACATGCCATGTGGGGTCAGCACATGGGCAGAGAAGGTAGCAAGCACCATATTACTAAAATATGGCGAGTCCCTCCCATATTTGCAAGGGCTTTGTACAACTACTTAATTTCCCCAAAGGCTCCCATCTAGGGTTGACACCTCCTCTTGCACACTGAACTGGCTTGACATTGAGTTTTGAGGCCAGCTCCCACTCCCCCTCCTTTACTCCATCCCTCCTTTTTTGTCCCCAAGGGTCTGCTTTTGGCTCTGGCAAGTGGAGGTCCTCTTCCAGTGTTGAGGAAGAGGAGGAGGAGTTGTCCGATACTACAAATACCCTGGTATTATGTTGGCATTTGTTGCCACGGCCTTGAGATTTTGAGATAGGCCTCAGTGCAGTTGATTTGGGTGCCACCATTTCAGAGGCAGGCCCTTCTGGAACCCAGGTAGGTAAGGTACCACTCTCATTGGAGAGGAAGTGGCCTTTGGCTACAGGAAGGGAGTGGCCTGAGGTAAAAAGGGTGGAGTTGGAGGCAAAGGAATAGGAGGGATCTCCCAACTAACCATTAGATAGATTAGATAGATCGGAGGGTGGATGGTCAGCAGAGTCTTTAAAATGGCCATCAGTATTAAAATGGTCATTGGCAGGACAGCAGCTGGTGTTGAAGGTGGTGGATTGCTCGGTATTAGAAAGGTCAAGGGGGTGAGGAGAATGCAAAGGTCTGAGTAGGGCGAAATGGGAGAGATCCAAGATGGCCTGCATATTGCCATCTTGGGCCCCATGGGGAGGAGTGGGAAGTGGACTCAGAGTGGCAGAGTCATACTGTTATTTCTTCCAAGCCCATCACAGGCATTTGCTTCATTAACATTCTCGGCCCCATATCTACTACTGGGACGGTCCAAGGAGCAGGGAGGGTAGAAAGAAGGAGCAGGAGGGGCAGCAATCCCAGGTCGTGCCAAATTTCTCGGTTTTTCTTTCTTCTCCAAATTTAGTGCTTCCAAAATCAGTCAGCAGATAGGTAGTAGTTTTTGAGCAGAGCTGTTCCTTTTGATTGCCAGGTTATACAATTTGACGCCTACTAAGTCCCAAAATGTAGGTGTTATAACATTGGGTTGGGGAAATTTTTGAAGACCCATTTGATTATATCTTTCAGTTCTTTTTTTACTAATTTTTTTCCTGGAATGCCAAAAAAAATTTTAAACGTCCGTGTACATCCCTCTCTGTAACTGACATCTGTGATCCCATCTTGGGAGAATACCAAATAATGGGGCTGATGTTTTTTCCCTTCTCTTACCTGCTTCTCGTCACAGCAGGTCTTTCTGCCGTCTCCACAGGGAACTTCCCCCCATCCGTGGGGCTGATGTGGGGCACAACACCTCTGCTGTTGCTTGGGCTGCTCTCCCCTGAGCATCCAAGCCACTGAAGCATTCCTTTGTCTTCGGCCATTTGCCAGGCCTGGTTTGGATTCCAACAATTGAGAAGGGTCTTATGTGGCTGAAGGGACTTTTGCCACAAAAACAAAAGATCCCCGCAAGTCCCCTGAGTATCGGGGTCCCTGTTTGGGTGCCACATGTAGCAGCCCGGGCCTGGATTATACAACCGGCTGCTACATTGGGATGTGAGGGCAAAGGTCCCCCAGGCAGTGGGATAAAATGAGGGACGGGCACAATCTAGGGATTCAAAACAAAAGAATTTTAATAAGGAGAAAATAAACTACAACAGCAAGCAAGAAAGCAAACAAGGTATAGAGTGCACCAGAAAGTTGTGGGCCAGGGGGTTACAATAATTTATATGAATTAAGGCAGGGGCGGAGTCTGAGGGAAGGGTACCAACAAGGAATGAGGATTAGGAAGATGCAAATTACTGCGACAAATGTAGACCAATAACAACAGGGCAAACAAAGAACCTTCTTGTAACATTAATATAATAACTCCCAGGAGGCACTGTGTTATTTTACTCTTCATGACTAAGAGGGCTCCTCCATGGCTTAAGGTCAAAGTCTTCCATCAACCCCAACATCATCCAGCCTGCCTCACATTTGAGGACACTCCCATCTATTTTTCAACACTCTGCATGCTAAGAACATGTACTCACTGTGTAGCGAAGACAATAGCACACATGCTGGGGTCTTCAGCAGTGGAATATGGGCCTGGGAGACCTTTATCTCCATGGTCGCTGTGGTTCCTGGGCATATGAGGTTGATGAGGCCCATGGCAATGGCTTTTACATTGGCAGTTAACAATTATTAACCAATGTTATTTATCGGCTGCACACCACACACACCTCCCCCTTTCACCAGAAGCACTCACTGTGTGTGTTAGGTTCTGTTAATACAAACACCAATGTTAATCCAAAGCACAGTTTAAACCTCCTGGCAAAAGACCAATCCTTTTATTTGCGGTGAACAGCAGGGATGCAGTCAAGGTGTAGCAGGACATATTACAGAGGCGGTCAGCACCCTGCGGAGCTGGTTCCTGACACAGCAGCCTCACCCGCACCAGTGCTGCCAAAGCAGAAACCACAACCTACGACCTTGGGGAGGGTTTTAAAGGCACTTGGCAGCCACAGTGCCACCCTGCAGCCAGAAACCCGACACAAGGGAGCACTTAAGGCACACACAAGGCGGGACATGGACAGCTCTTGCCCAGGAGCCCCCGCCAGACCCCGGCGACACTGTGGCCGCCCCCACCCTGCCCTTGCTGCCCGCCAGGGGCCTGCAGCCGCGCTCCACACCCCCAGCTTGGCAAGGGAAGGTCCCAGCCCCACTCCAGCACCAGCACTGCCCGCGAGCTCTCTGCTCACCACCGGGCCACTGCCTCCTATGGCCGTGGCGCCGCAGCTTCCTGCTCCCGCTTCCTGGGCATGGCAGCGGGGCAGGGCCGGGCACATACGGCCCAGGCGGGGCCGGAGTGGGGCCAGGGAAGCCCCAGTGAGCCGTCCCTGAGGCTGTCCCTGCTGCTGCAGAGCTGCTTGGGCAGGGATATCGGCGGCTCCCAGGTTTGTACAGTTGTGCCTGAAATGGCTCCTTCCTTTTTACCCAGGCAACCACACCGAAAAACTTTTCTTTTCACATAGGACCCCCCCCTCCCCAGGTCCCAGACAACGACCCTTTTCTGCTGACAAATTTTTCCTGAGGTTGTGCCTCAGCATCTGGAAACGATCCGTTGCTGAAGGCTGTGGAGCACAAGTCTGTTGATGAGAGGCTGAGGCAGCTGGGAGAGCTCAACCTGGAGAAAAGAGGGCTCCCTCCTTGCTGGCATGGTTGCCACAGGAGTTCAAGGCCATTTGGGACTTTTTCCACCCCTGGCTGAGTCCCAATGGCCCCTCATAACGACCGCTAGGGTGAGGGAGGACCTGGATTCCAAGGGGCACACAGTTTCCTTTTACATCCCCTTTCCTTGAGAAGATGCCTGTTCAGACAAGGCAGCCTTTTGCTTTGCCTGTTCGGCTTCCCACATTTGGGAATCGCCTCCTCCTGCAGCCTTAGGAGATAATGTTTCAAAAGTGAGCAGCACCAATGGAGCCCAGCACCTTCAAGAACATTTTCCCCGGTGTATTGGCGATTGAGAGAGATGAACGAACTCTAACTTATTGATTAGGATTCCTTCTATTGGGTTTTCTAAAAGCTTATATACTATTCCATAGGGTTAATAATCTCTTGTTACAATCATCATGTTAAACATTACAAAAAGACAAAACTCATGCGTATTAAAAACATTCCTTGCTTGCAGAGGGTTGATCCAATTTACTTCTTCCTGGCACCTGAGTAGTAATCCACTCAGATTGTAATATTTAAGTTTCTGTTCACGTCTGTCAGGGAATCTTGGTTATCAGACTGGATATGCTAATTAGATTGGCAGTACTATCTGTCCTGGATATCCCCACATCTCCCCCTTCTGTATCAATCAAGAACACTCTTTTAATAGCCTTATTAACTTTCTCTGCACATACTGAAGCAAGCAAGGAATCATGATTAACAAAATTACTACAAAAATCATTACATGCATATTTAAGAAAATCTTTTAGTTAAGGTGTTAAACTGTAGCCACTAAATGGACTATCTAGCTAAGATCTAGATTCCACTTTGAGCTTAAGTACACTATCCTTTAGCTGTTGTATGTTTTTATGGATAGATTCTGAGTGATTAGAAAGATTCATATAATATATGCCTTCGAAATCTTTGCATTCATGCTCTTGTGCNGAATCATGATTAACAAAATTACTACAAAAATCATTACATGCATATTTAAGAAAATCTTTTAGTTAAGGTGTTAAACTGTAGCCACTAAATGGACTATCTAGCTAAGATCTAGATTCCACTTTGAGCTTAAGTACACTATCCTTTAGCTGTTGTATGTTTTTATGGATAGATTCTGAGTGATTAGAAAGATTCATATAATATATGCCTTCGAAATCTTTGCATTCATGCTCTTGTGCTAAAAGCAAAAAGTCTATTGCAGCCCTATTTTGTAAAGTAGTATGCTTTATATTGTCAACATCTGTTAATAGATTTGATAAAGCAGAGCTGATAGCATTTGACTGTTTTGCTACCTAGCAAGCTAACTTATTTAATGACTTAAAGCCTTTTTTGCAGCTAGTCCTGGCAAAAGCAAGGAGGTAAAATTTATGTTGCAGACTACAAAGATAATTCATCTTCACAGTATTCGTCAAATGCATGTAAACTGCGCCTTATTCTATGGGGATATTTGTGCTGTAAAATCACGGATGAATTTGGTGTTAGCACAGTCAATCGTCCTAGACTATAGTGACCTCCCTTAATGTGTGAGAGGGTGGCAGCCCAAGCCCAGCCTCCACAAACCAAAAATGTTCCTGGCAGCAACTGTAGGGGGGTGTTGCTGGATCTGGAAGGGCTGCCAGAAGTGTAACTGCACTAAAAAGTTTGGTTCTTGTACATGGGGTGATAGGGAGAAACATTCTAAGACTTAGACTGATTTTTTCCTGTGTATTTAAAATTGATACAAAAATCTATTTTTACAGACCCCAGGAGTTCTAATTCCTGGGGCTCCAAGGGGATTATAGGAAGGTAAGGAGTCTACTGATCCTGTGTATCAACGGGATTTGAGCTCTGCATAATGCTTTCAGTATTTTGTGGCATTGGCCACTTATCTAATGGCAGGCCAACTAGACAGGGTGAAAATGGATTTTCAGGAGATGCAGTTGCTAAGCATAGTGTATCTTGTTCAGTTACATTAGCCAGAGTTATCCAGACATTTGTTTTGGGTTGATTAGCAGGCCAGGCTGTGCTAGTAAAAGCAAGCAATGCTAATAAGCATAGCATCCGATTTAACTCCATTGTGGTTTTGTTTAATTATGTTGGGGGAAATACCCTTTCTGGATTTTTAATTTTCAAACTTGGTTAGGGATTAGCCCAGTATATGGCACCGAATTGGTTTATTTGCACTCTGCTTTGCAAATGTGGCTATTTTTGGATTCCTTTAAAACTTTACTCCTTAGAATGGGGAGGCAAGGGCTATTCTTTTGTTAATTGCCTACTACAATAGAAAAAAATCAATGGCTTTTACACCTAATTATTTACATTGACATAAAACCCGAGGTTCACAGTTCCCTTTACAAATAAAACAGAAAATGTTAGTTATGAACTGCAGTCCTGCTGCGGTTCTTCCTCTTCCTCCTCTTCCTCCTCTTCCTCCTCTTCCGTGGGTTTGGTAGTGTCCTGGTTTTCGTCAGCTGCTGGTAGAGGTTCCTGGAATGGCTTCACATTCCTTGTGGGGATCCAACGTGGTCCCTTCTCTGTAGAGACACAAGCAAATCCCCTCCCCCATGTAGTCAAAGGGTAAGGTCCAAGAATTTTACCAGATTCTGGGTTACATATTAATATTGGTGGTTTCTCCTTGTAGGAAAGTGATGTGGATGATGCAAAATTCTTAGTCATGGGGGAATTCAAATCCGNTGGTCCCTTCTCTGTAGAGACACAAGCAAATCCCCTCCCCCATGTAGTCAAAGGGTAAGGTCCAAGAATTTTACCAGATTCTGGGTTACATATTAATATTGGTGGTTTCTCCTTGTAGGAAAGTGATGTGGATGATGCAAAATTCTTAGTCATGGGGGAATTCAAATCAGTAATTGAGCAGTTCAAAAAATTAAAACCATATAAAGCTTTGCATAGCCTTTCAGTAGGCATGTCTCCCCCCCCCCCTTTCTGTTGGACTACGAGATATTTGAGGGAGCCATGGGCACGTTCTGTTATGGATTGTTTTTTGGGTGACTGAGGTATGCTTGTCTTGTGGGAAATTCCCCATAAGGAGAAAAAATTTGTAACTCTATTGGAAATGTATGTGGGGCCATTATTTGTCTTAATTTGTTGCGGAATCCCTAATGTGAAAAAGGCGGCAGTGAAATGATGGCACACGTCCTTTCTTTTCTGTGTGAGCTGAGGCAAACAGAGCACTTGAAAAAGAATTAATAGAAGCATGTACATATTTTAAATGACTGAATTTAGGAAAGTGTGTCACGTTTGTTTGCTGAATTTGTAGGCTCTGCAGACTTCTTGGGTTGACTTGCGTTCACATTAGGAAGAGAGCAATGCTGACAATTAAGGCATGTAGCAATGATATTAGAAGCTTGTGCTGGAGTTAGCTCAAAAAGTTTGATTAGAGCTCTAGTGTTCTGGTGAAAAAAAGTGACTCACTCTCACTTGTATAATTTTGTTTGGTAAAACATGTTGCACTTGCAGGGTTAGCAAGTCTGCCTGGGCGATACCTTCTGTGAGAAATTCGGGAAGATTGGAATGCGATCTGATATGCATCATAAAGTAAGGAGCTGTCTTTTGGTCTAAGAGAGAAATTAGTAGTTTTAAATAGGAAAAAAGAATGTAATTTTCAATTTATTTTAAGATAGAGGCTTCTGCTTTAGACACAATTTTTGCTATGTAGGATGAGTCAGTTATTAGGTTAAAAGGTGTGCTGAACTTCTGAAACACTCTGACTACAGCAGCTAATTCTACAATTTGTGGAGACTCTTTGACAACAGCAATGTCAGATTGCTAGGCTCTGGTTTTAGCATCATTCCATATAATTACTGATTTATGGGTTTTTCTTGAGCTATCTGTGAATATTGTTATAGCTTGCAAAGGATTTTTACTTTTCTTTGGCTTTGGGAGCATATTAAAAGAAGAACTTAACATTTTGTGCTTAGGAAGATGGAAGATCTGTCCTGAGTAATTTGCTAAAGCAATTTGCAATTTCTTAGATTTCTGTAGTAACTAATTTAAATAGAATATTGTAAGAGACAAATAGATACGGTCAAAATCTTTTCTAGCCAAGGAGGTCAATCTTTGATGAGCTTTGACAATTAACATCGCTATAAGTTTATCTTGTATGGAAATAGTCTTGGGCATGTTTTTAGGCAAAAAGATCTATTCAGTCATTAGCAGAGGATCTGTTTTTTCTGAGTCCCACTGAAATATCAAGGCATGAGGCTACCTGTCAGGGTTTAGGATTATTAACCAAAGTGGTAACTTGGGAGCTTAGAGATTTGATTGCTTGTGAGAGATAGCATCAGCTACTTTTTGAAGCACAGCTTGTGCTTCTGTGTTTAAATGTCTACGTGATAGTAGGTCAGGCTCTCCCTTTAAGAGGGCAACCAATGGCTCTAAATTTGTATTTGAAATACTGAGCAAGGGACGAGTCTAGTTTATTGTTCCAAGTAGTTTCTGGGCATTGTGTAAGTTTTTGGTCTCTATTGAAATTTGCAAAGGCTGTGCCGAAATAGAATGCATCCCTATATGCTAGCCCAAATATTTCTATGGAGATGTTTCTTGCACTTTTTCAGAAGTAGTGGTCAGGCCTGCTGATGTAACAGCCTGGCTGACAGTGAGTACTGCTTTTTTTATTTGAGCTATAGTTTCTGCAGAAATAAGTATATTGTCTATATAGTGATATAACGTAACATCAGGCATAGATTTTCGGATCGGGCTTAGGGTTTTTGCCACGGACTACTGGCAAATAGTGGGACTGTTGTGCATTCTTTGGGGTAATGATAACTAATGATATTGATTTAGGGGTGCCTGCATATTAATGTTTGGCACAGAGAAGCTGAATTTTGGTGCATTGTCTGGATGCAGAGGAATATCAAAGAAATAATCTTTCAAATCAATTATAGGCCAATTTCTAGAGATCATGCAAGGGGAGGGGAGCCCCGGCTGGAGGGCCCCCATCTCCTCTCTTGCTTTATTAATTTTCCTTAAGTCATGCAACGGCCTCCATTTCTCTGATTGCTTTCTGATTATAAACACGGGTGAATTTTAAGGGCTGTTAGATGGGACTATATGTCCCCTTTCCAGCTGTTCCTGTACAAGTTCTTGTAATATGTGCAGTTTGTCTAAAGACAATGGCCATTGGCCCACCCATACTGGATCTGATGTTTTCCAGGTTAATTTGGGGGGGTTGCACATACCAATGGCTCTTATGCAAAATTTGACTGCATGAAAACTCCCCACTGTGCTAGAGATTTAAGGTCATGAGGCGTCATGAGGTGAGTAGCAAAAGTTGCTCTTAATAAATTACTAAAGTGAGGGGACCCCAGACTATGTTCTGCTGTGGTACAGTACAGTTCCTTAATCTCTGAGTGGCCTAAGTGCTCCCATCGTAGATTCTTCCCCCTCCTGTCGAGACACACGGGGGCTATAAAGATTTCCGCTGGAGTATCAAAGTCCTTGTCCTTCAGGGCTTTATTTTTTATCCGCAGCCAATTATTATGCGTATCTTTTTCGGGGCCAGGGTCAAAGGACTCTCTGTCACTGCTAGAGTAAGTGTCTGCATAAGCAATAAGCGTTTGGCGGCTCTGAGGTCGATGGTGAGACAGCAGCAGGGCTGTAGGTGCTGGCCAGGCTGAATCCCTGGCATTTGATAGGGAGGGGCTGCGGGCAGGGGACAGGGAGTGGGATCTGGGCGTGTTTTTGTTCGGCTTCATGGCCGGGGCCGTCTTTGCTGCTGCCTCGCAGGGGTTCCCGTTCCCTCCCTCCCTTTTTATCGCATCCATGACAGCCTTCCACACTGGCAGTAATCGTAATTCTGCATCATGCGCAGGGAACGTGGCGAGGTCATAGTTTTATGCCGACCTTGTCCCAGTAACGGAAAGTAAAGATAGAAGCAGGGGTGGTATCGGGAAGTATACTTGACACCTATGTTAATAGCAACATAAGGGCCTGCTTTGAGATGGGATATCCATGCTTGCTGAGGAGGTCTAGCATGGTTTTATAAACATCT
>VXBU01015228.1:0-23370 GCA_013400315.1 Bombycilla garrulus | reverse complement strand
GCTTTCAAACCAGCACACAGAATCAGCACCCAGAAGACAAGGGCCAAACATGACTCAGACTGGCTAGAAGCTGCCCATATAGATCTCAGTAGCACAATAAAAGTTTATATTATAGGGTCACTCATCAATAGCCACTGAGATAGGAAAAAAGCCTTCCAAAAAACCACCACCACCACCAAAAAAACAAACAAACTAAAAAAACCCCTAAAACGCCACTGCATTTTTTAAATCATTCAAAGAAAACCAAAATAAGTTGGGAAGGCCATGCATCTAGCAAACAAAGCTTTTAGTTTGTCAGATAAAAAAATTACACACTCTAAAGTACTCTGAGGACACTTTTTCTTGGCATCAGAGTCAGATGCACTTAGCAAGACAGCAGAAAACATTTAAAAGCATACAGTGACACAGGAGGGATGATATTCACAACCAGATTTACTTGTGGAACTGTATCTAACTCAGATATTCTGAGTCACTGCCTGAGTGCACCTCTCAGTTACCAGGCGGTTCACCTCCCAAGTAAGGGGGTCTTTAAGTGAGCATTACACTGTGACTGTCCCTCTATAGCTCTTCCATTGCAGTGTCCATATGACTGGCACACACATGAAATTGTCAAGGTACCAGAAAGAAAAAAACAGGGATGCAGAAAGCAGTCATCTTGATGGCATAGCTTTTTACCAAATGCAAGTTGCCAAGCATGTACACTGGATTTATCATGCTCCTGTAGAGCATGAAGTATCAGTTGTATTTAAGGTATAACTTCCTTCTATTCCTTACACAGTTTTCTGAACTAGGCTCATTTTGGCTCAGCTTTCTTACTTTAGGTTTGCCTTCAGAGAGTCTGTTAAATCACAGAAAATTTTTATAGTATGATTGTATTTGGATATTTAGCAGTTATAAAGTAACAATATGACATTTTGCACACTAAACTCTGCAAAAATGCATACTAAGCAAAGCAAAAATGTATCTTAAAATAATTGCATGTAAGGAGACATACTGTCATTTTTACAAATCACCAGAAAACAAAGCCATCTGCATGTTCCAGAGTGTCAAATACAAATGTAATATATTTGTATTTCTTTAACCATAAAATAGTTATTATAATAAACATATTATGTTAATATCAACATACTATTAATAAAAATAATTCTTACTTTGTTGCCCATATAAACTTGCCCCAAACTGAGACAGCTGACCTGATGTTGATGGTGATGCCAGCATCTAAAATGTAAGAAGAATAAGAGGTTATTAAAGACAAAGATATTGTGCTATCTTGCTCTGGAAGTTTACAACACTATGCCATGAAAACCAGAACAACTGAAAATTCATTCAAAGTCATTAACAATTTTAGAAACTCCCCAAAATATTACAGTATATTACACATCAATAAAAATTAATGACTTTACCTGAATAAACACAAATTTTACTTGCAGCAAAGAGCACAGAAGATCTAAAAGCTTTCAGGTTTTCTACCCTTGCATCTGGAAGACCCATCATTACAGAAAAAAGAAATACTAATTTACTTAAATCAGAGGTCTTTTTCCTCTGCAAAACATGCCTCATATAACCAGATCCTTTCCTGCTCAACAAATGAGCGTCTCATATTATCATTTACAACATGAGTGGGTAGGCAGCAGCAGGTGTATACGAACAGATAAACAGATATGAACTTCAGGTAAGATTCCAGTGCTAAAATTATAATATACTGTGCCCTAAGAGCTGGCTTCATGCTTGTACACAAATATGAATGGGACAATGTCAGAAGCAATATTTCCTGCCCTACCATGCCCACTTTAGAGAAATCTCATATTACCAAGTATTTCTATTAAACCCTTCTTTACCAATTTTCAGAAACATGACAAACTATAGAGATGCTTGGGAAGAGTAAAAACTAAAAAAAAAAACCCCAAAAAACAACAACAAAAAAAACAACAAACCAACAAACAAAAACAAGTACCAAAAAACCCCCATCATTTTATATGAAGATAGAAAGAAAGATGGAGAATTGGGTTTGCATACCCCAGAAAGAAGGCAACTAATACAAGCACATGACACCAGATTTCCAGTCATTGTTCTAAGAGAAAAAGAATAAACTGTTCTCCATGCTTCTGAAGAAATGTAAAGTACTAATAAATTTGAGAAACAGAACATACAATCTAAACACTTTAAAAACAACCCCTTTGCAATCTTAAGGGAAATTAAATATTGGAACACCCATCCCTGTACACTTCTTGTTGATTAAGTGTTCACCAACACTAGGTATACCCGATTGTCCCTCTGGAGCAAGAAGAGTTATTAGTTGACCTAATCCCTCCATCCACAATAGAATGTGCTACTTCTACTTAGTAACACATGGGCAAACAGCTGCTTGTTTAGTGAATTACTCTGGACTTGGACTGAATTTTACAATGGTTTCAAGGAAAGGAATGTCTGGTTTCTTAGACATAAGGCAATTTCAAGGGTCTTCAACTTGAGTGTAGAACTCAAATCAAAATAACTTTACTGTCACAAACTGCAAATTGCTCTGTTGATATCATCTAGGCAGATGTAAAATTCAAACAAAGCTTATTAACTGTATCTGCTAGTTGTCTATACTGGGCCAAATCCAGATGGTAGAAATGAGAAAGAAGACATGCAGGGTAAATCACTAAGTATCAAATGTAGCATTCATATCTGTAAATGACAAAGTATTTATGATTTTTTAAAATATCTACAGAAGACATGAAAAAAGAAATTACAGCAGGCAATTACTGTAAACCATCAGAAAATGTATCAGAACCTAACTCAGCACACATTTTACTCACACATATTAAGAACAAAGAGCAGGTATTTGATAGTAAGCAACTACAAGAACAAATATCCACACTAGTGTACAAAGAGGTTTGAAATAGCAAGACAAGATCATCTTTCTTAGTGAAGAACTCTCTGTGAACAAAAACCCGCTTTAAGTAACACCCAGTGGCTTCAGCTCAGCATTCATATAACCAGGTTCACCAGCCATATCTGCATCAGCAAGTGATGCAGCCAGAGTTGGTTCTGGGGGCCTACCAGCTACTGTATGCTTTCCCAACTTCAACACCTGATGCCATGGACTAATGACCCATTAGTGAAGTGGTGCATGTCTGATGCGGTGCTGGAGCATCTCTTCCAACTTGTTTTCATTCAGAAGGAAGAAAATTCACACACATTAATATTGCTCTGCAACAAAAACTAAAGCATGCTGAAGTGGGGACGCTTGGGAGATGAGATTTCGAAAGCACATTTCCCCCTCCTCCCCCCCCAAACTAACAAATTGATGTTCATTAAACACTGATTAGAAAAAGCTGACACAGTAGTTTTTAAGAAAGGAAAGACAAAGTAAAGTGGTGAGGTTAAAAAAACAACATTCAAGTTGGACACGTTGGAAAATCCTAGAACATGTTGCAAGGTGTGAAAAATTGTAACTCTGTGGGAAAAAATGAGAGGCAGAAAGTTATAAGACATCTTTAAAGACAATGATAAAGGCACACAAGTTCAAAAACAAAAGTCAACACACCAGATACACGCTAGAAACATCACATAAAAGTACTACCAGCTTTGGGACAGATAAGCAAAACAGTTAAGCCAAAAAAGCATAAAATCTTTTATTTATAATGTTAATTTTGAGTAAAAAACCCCATAATTAGAAAACACATAAGAGGCAATAGATCACTTTAAAAAGACAGAAAGGAATCCTACCTCTTGTGCAATAAATACTACTTGATTTTTTTAAATTCAGTTAAAAGCAGTAGCAAATAATATTTATTGAACACTGCTTATTAGAAGGAGAATTTTTCTTTTGAAACATCACTAAGTAGGTCACATCTATTGTGCCACTTTTACATGAAAAATGTTAATTACAAAATGACTTGTAGAGAAACCTTTATAAAAAAACATAATAAAGGCCAAACATTAAATTCACTAAGTCTGATAATTTAATGTCATAACATACTTAGCACAAAGACAACAAACCTTCAAGAAAAAAGAAAAAAAAAAAAAATCCCCAAAAAAAAAAAAAAAAAAAAAAAAAAAAAAAAAAAAACAAAAAAAAAAAAAAAAAAAAAAAAAAAAAAAAAAAAAAACAAAAAAAAAAAAAAAAAAAAAAAAAACCACAAAAAGAAAAAACCAAAACCAAAACAAACCACAACCCTGTGGGTCCGTTCCAGGCAGATTAAATGCAGCATTTTTTAAATCTTATGGACCAGGAATATGCTGTATGGGTATCTCACTTATTCCATCATTACTTTATTAAACACCTTTTTCAGTCTTATCTGAAATTGTCTTGTTTTTTTATTATTTTCACAAAATTTAGATCAACAACATAAATTAAAGTCAGCAAAACCTTAACCTATATTACAAGAATCTTGACTTCCATTCAAAGCCTCTGAGTCATCATTATAGTCTACTCAAACCTGGTCTAGCAAAGACAAAGAAGATTCAAGATGGTATTAGTAATACTGAAGATACTTCCTCTGGCATTTTGCAATCATTATTTCATCTGAGTGGGCTACTTGTTAAATGACACAGAAAATTTAACAACTCTTCAAGAGCATACTTGCAACAGTGACTGGAAGTCACTTGAAGTTCTTTTTGTCTACAACAGCCAAAAGTCATAACCTTAATAAAAACCAAAGCAGACTAAGCCTTAAGATGACTAAAGCCTCTTGCAGTTGTTAAGACCTATTAAACTTTACCCAATTATGTTAGAATCTTAGGGAAAAAAATGCTCAGAATTGTAGTTGTGACAACCTAAATCAATTTGCTAGTGGTTAACAGCCACAAAACCCAGCATGGGATTTCTTTCTCTATTCCAAAATTGTATCACTGAACTAGGCAGAATTTTTTTATTTTTTTCAATTAGCTTTCCCAATTTTGTTATTAGGAGACAGAGAGGCCTAAGACTTGCCTCTCCCATGGGACAAGGGGACTACTGAGCAAAAAAAATCTTGTCTAACGTGAAGGCTGCACTTCATCTTGCCAGGATACAGGAAAGACCAACACTCAGTACCAGCAGGCAGAAAGACTGAGTTCATGATACTCAACTTAAGATGTGGACATCATTTTACTCACAAGTCTCAAACAGCGACAGCACAGTTCTGATCATGGAAGATTATGCATCTAAACTCAAACCAAATGGTGATCCAAGAAGATGGCCCAAATTTTCTAGACTGGTCCACACCAAGAACCAATAAGCTGCAAGGGACTATCAGACAATTTCCTATCCCTAGTGCTGAGAGATTTCACTGTAACTGCTTTCATTACTCTTCATCAGTTTACTACAGTAAGTTCATTTGAGAGTGTCAACAAATCCAAAAAAAATCAGCACCAGGAAATGCTTAAATTTGCCAGAACTGTGAAGAAAACACTGCACTTTATAACCCTCTTGGAAAAGTGGAGATCACAGGCTGCAGCCTTTCAGAAAGCAGAGGGAGGTGGTGTGAGGGAGGTCCAGCAGCAGTGCCAGCCGAGTAGGTTCCTGCAGCATCCTGCCTCTTCCAAGCAAAGCCCCAGCTCAGTGTGGGGACAGCTGCCTGTCACCATCACTGCCACAGCAGCACACATCAGCAAGGTGCCACCAAGAAAACTCAGTAAAGCAATTCTCTGAAGGCTGCTACATTAAGTAGTTATAGCCCAAAGCTACTTTCTTAAACATGAGGCAAGCTGTAGCTACAATATATTGATTTAGCACTAAAATGTCAACTCCTACAAGCAAAATGTGTTAGAATAAGCAAGTTTGTGAGTAATATCTGGCCTGATAATGATGGTTTTCTCACAGATGCAAACATCAGCATAATTTTGTATTTACACTATTTTATTTCTGGTATCTGCCATCTGTGCTGCACTATATAATAATAACATCTGACCCACAGCCTCAAAAGAAGAAAGTGCTATACTGATAAACAGCAGTTAAACAAGTCAACAAATAACAGATAAAAATACATCTTTTTCTAGACTCTGATGGTTTTTTACTAGTGTTATTAGTCTTCCTCTTTACCGTTTAATACAGGACTCACAAATTCCCATGTTACAAGAAAGTATTTCCAAATCTCAGCATCATAAATCAATGAAAACCTTGTATACATATATAAATCTGCCAGTGAAAATTATTACTGACATAATAATAATTTGTGAAATCTAAACTTAAATACAGTATTATAAAATACATTAAATGATACATATTTCATAATTTCTGGTTGGTTGTGATCTTCTGCCTCCAGCAGTACCTGGAGAGCACAAGGAGTAGGTAGGACCACACTGCTGATGGCAGCAATATCTCTAGATCTTAGAGACAAGATGTTGCTTTTGAATTACAATGACATTATTACTGTGAGGTTAACATGGCTACTCAAGTAAAAACAAATTCTTCCTGTGTAGAGACACTGTTGATAGTACAGTTTATCAATGAGCCAAATGACTACTGAAAGCTCATTGAAAAAATATAAAAAATGCCAAAGCAATTAAGAACTAGGATAACAAAGCAAATATTTTATACCAACTAAATAACCATCTGCATGCAAAAAAACCTCCCATAAAACACCCACCACTGTGCTTATAAATCATCAGTATTACAGAACAGCGTGTTCAATGAACTGAGTTATTGAGTAAGAAACCATAACCTTCCCCTTCTAGAAAATGCACATGTTCTTATGCATTGAATTTATCTAGTTAAAGGCACCACTTCAAAAGCTAGAGCTGACATATAAAAAATTACTATATGTTGTGGAGATGCAGTAAAAGCTTCTACATGAAGTGAAGATGAAGCAGAAAAGTACAGAATACCTAACACAGTCATTCAATTATTCTATAAAAAGCCTAAATACAAACACAATCATAGTGAAAATTATACTACAATCATCAACAGTAAAACAATTTCCTTGGGACATGATTCCTGTTTGTAAAGGGATGTGAACTAACTTATTTTCAGACATATATTTTTAGATACATACTTGCATACTGTGTGATAAAGTATAGAAACACTTTGGTCTCTAAGCAAAATTAGCTTATGATGTATTGTTTTATTTGATAAATCCATTCAGGTGCAAACTTACAGGCAACACAGTAAAGAGCACATTTTGTATTTGAAACTTTTTGTTCTTTCAGCCATACAGTATAACTTTCTTATGAAAATGCATGCTTATAGGCCAAATGATGACTGGCTCTGAAAGGGAACTGCATTAAAACACAAAGTTCCTTCAATTGTTACTAATCTTGTTCCCTGAAAGTCCTTCCAACTATTTCACCACTTTTGCCACTATCATTGCAATTTTCATACATCTAAAGTTTGTTTCCATTAGTTTTTGGTTTTTTTTTTTACTTTTGTTGGTTGTTTAGGATTTTTAAAAAAAACCCTTATTGTGTAGTCAGTAATACATGCAAGGAATGTTTAATCACTCTCCTGGAAGGTGAAAAGTAACTCTGTTGCTTTGTAGCTCACACTTCAAAGAGCGAAGCCTAAGCCATGTGTTTTACAAAGCAAGCAGGGCAAACCAACTCACCATTCAGTCAAGAGTGTTTATGTGCAAAGTAATGCATGTGAAAATATTCATTTGCCATTTATAATTAAGACATTAATGTATTTATTTCTCAAAATAAACTTTAGGGTTTTTTCTCACTTCACAAACGGATCAAAACTATTCAGACAATTACAAGTTAGGTTAATGTACAGTATCTCTATTTGGCCAATCAGCATCAATGTGTGAATGCCACAACTGCCCTCTGACATAAGGGGGTCCATGGGAATTCTTAAATACATACAACTCTAGCTGAAGCATCTGAAGTAAAATTATGACTAAGGCAAGAAAGACACCTTAGGAAACAAGATACCATAGCTTTCCTCAGAATCCTGAAAAAACAGCATTAAAATGTCAGCAATTCATCTGGATCAATGAGGTTCAGCAGCCTTAAAGTCAAAGTTGTCTCCAGAAAACTGACTAAACTCTTACACACTTGTTTCCAAAACTTGCAAGATTCTGGATCTCAACCGCAAGCTAAACCTTCAGGGTTTTCTCTCCTTAAAAAAGGCCAAGTATTTCAAAACACAGTAAAAGTAAAGGTTCTATGAACCAGTTTAACAGAATCACAGTAAAAGGCTTTTGAACACTCTGTTTTATTAGCACCACTGACATCTGCCATCGTGCAACTGTCTCATGACAGAGGAACCCTTGAACTTCATCCATCACAGATATGCTTCAGCTCAGGATGGAAGAAACCTCCAGAAAGCAGGCTCCCAGAACCAACAACCCATTTTCCTGTACTCAGTATCCAAATCTGAGGACTTCCTAGTGCTAGGGAGCTAGGTAAACAATTGCCATGAGACAAATCTGATCTTCAAGCTAGATCTCACCTGCCACAATTAAAAGTACAAATCAGAAATATTACTACTACCTACTACCTTTTACTGTCTGTTGAGCAACTGGAAAATAAAATGAACAGCAAAGGACTAGAACAAGATTTGAAAAACCTTCATTGAAAAAAATCTCCTAACTTTTATGATTGGATAGACCTCCATTAAAATACATGTATGTTTATTGTCAGATTTATGACTACACTTGAGAGCAACAGAAGATGGTCTGAACTTATACTCTCATGTACACATTTTCAGTGGATTGGGCTAGTCTGGTCAAACCTTGTGGAGCCCTTCTTATGGTCTCATACATGTGAAATCAAAGAAGTTCAGACTGAATCAGTCCAACCTTTTCTAAACGCTCACCTGCATTTTTATTTTGTTCATTTAGCAACTGTAGTTTGAAAAATTCACAAGGGCCTTGAGTTTCAATTTCTACCACCATCACTCCATTCAAATAAAACCACATGTATCCATGTCCTGAAAATTATTTTGCTGAGTGCACAGACAGCTCGGTTTTAAGCTGGTGAAAATTAGCCAGAAGTAAGCTCTGCAGTTGCCCTGATGCACAGGGCACCCAGTGCATCATCTTGTCAATTTATATTACAAAGATCCCACTTGCTGCCAGAAAAAAGTCAAATTATTTTCTTAACCTGTTCTGTGTTCCAAAAGTAAAACACCTAATTTCTTTACTAAAGGATTATTGACCTGGTTATAATGCACTAGCCAAGTGCAGAAAAATTCATGGACAGAGTGTTCACGCATATACTCTGTTCCTCTTCCCTACTTTGCTCAGCAAGCATGTGATGATTCAAGTCAAAGTAACTTATTTAGTAAAAAAGAAGCATAAGATGGCTTGAACAAGATGCAATCTCATCTAAGGAACCGTAATTGTGGGCCTAAAATAACTTATCCAACCAGTATCTGTATGATCTTGGAGGCACCTGTGCATGTGAGCAGCATGCAACTTTTCCATTTCAATTACCATATTAGTCCTGTTTATTTACAACTGCTTTCTCTAGTGAAAAAAGGGTAATTTAAAAGATAACTTTTAGCTCTTAGCTACACTGAGGCTGAAATAAAAGTAACATGTCCAAAATCATTTGCTGCTAGTTCCTTCCCCACGTGAAAAGTCTTTGAAATTTAAGACAGGATTTTGCTTGACTTTACTGTAAAAATAAAGTGAAAACTAAGTTTTGAAGTTTGTACAAATATGCTTGCAGCAATAACCTTTACTCCAAATTTTAAGAGGATTTCACCATTCCCTATGTTCCTCAGCTTGGAGTATACATACACATGAGCAGTAACAGTTCCCTGGAAAGTAGTAACTTTCAAGATCAGAATCAGTAAAACTTCAACAAAATGAAAACCAGAAACACTTAGCTATATCTAGTATAAGGGTAAATACTAAACAAGATTTATCCCTTCCTGAAAAACAGTATTTAAGAAGGCCATTCACAGAGGCTTCCACCAAAACCATTCTATTTCAGTTTTAAGAACTCTAGAAGATAAATGAAGCATAAATTAAGGCCTCTGCATTCATATATACATATACTGGAGAGAGAAAAAAAAAAAAAATCAGTAATTTTTTACAGGTCAGTTGCAAAAACCTGCAACATTAATTTTATCTGCTTTCAGTAAAGACATAAACGAAGTTGAAAATGAAAAAAGAGAAATAATTTAAATAGCAGTAAAACTGCACCTTGTTTTTAGATAATATAAGAGATAATAAGAGCTTGCTTCTTTCCCCTAAATTTCTTTTACATTTATTTTATTCCCATAGTAGATGTGAAGACAAAGATTCAAAGTGCTTCAAGATCTAGAATGCTGGAATTTTCCCCCTAGGTGTTCATAAAACTGGATCTAGGTTCTGAACATTAGTCTTTATTAGCTTACTTGGAAAAACTTCTGAGCAACTTTATTTTAGCCTGTCAACACTGTTATCTAAGCAACAGGGTCCATATTTTTATTAATTTTACTTTCATATAGAACATTTTTAGCTGAATTCTATTTGAAAGACTATTTGAAAACATGGTTATTTTCAATAGGACAAGGTTTACAAAGCTGTGAAAGAAGCTGGAAACTGAAAGAATGTAACAAACATGCCAACTTCTCCTTATCTACTGTGAGCCAATGAAACAGCAAATGGAACATGTAATACACAAAATGCATTTAGCTATACATGAGTGATCAAAAGTGTACAGTCAATATAACCACCA
Organism: Bombycilla garrulus; assembly: GCA_013400315.1. Taxonomy (NCBI): domain Eukaryota; kingdom Metazoa; phylum Chordata; class Aves; order Passeriformes; family Bombycillidae; genus Bombycilla; species Bombycilla garrulus. Next base: position 12,792 of record VXBU01015228.1, on the reverse strand, counting down.
TAAATTTATTTTTATAAACTTATAAAAAATTAGAATAGCATGTAACAGTTTAAGATTTCATAAGAATAAACTCAGGAAGTTGTAATGGTCAATAGAAAAGCTTCAAGAGCTCAGGGGAGCCTTAAAAAACCATTTGGAATTAAAACCTTTTGTAAATCCACTCTTCTACTTCCTGTCGGAATGACATCCTTCTGCCAACTACAGCAGGCTTCTATGCCCCATTTTGGCCACTTCTCACACAAGCTTTCAAGATTTCTCATTTGTCATTCCTCGTGTCTGGAACACCCACCTTCCTTCTCTTGAAGTGCCATTCTAAGATCCACTTCTGCAACTCTGCCTACAGAAAAAGTAGGCAACTAAAACAACCATTCACTGTGTCAAAAATGTGACAAGCTATCAGCTTTCACGGTATACACTGTGCAGCATAACATTTATCTCACTTTACTTTTCTTACTACACCATGATTTTTCCCTCAGTGTATCAAATCTAAATGTAGAGATTTAATGTACAAAAATCACTTCGGAGAAATACTATCTATTGTTTTTGAGACTGCTAGCTGCACTTCTCAGTGACCAGAGAAAGAATGTATATTCAACATCAAATATTCCACTGTGCCTATGTGCATCTGTGGTACACATACACATGTAATCAACATAAAGAGAAAAGAGCAGCCCATTTAATTTTGTTTACACTGTTTACATTTTAATCCTTTGCTGGCTCTTACCAATTCATGAAACTGAATTGAAAAGCTGCATTTACACCTTTTTTTATTTCATTTTGTCTGAAAAGGCCTTCTACTCTCTAAATCTATTTCCTTCTCTTTGGAAATCTAAATTAAAATTCAGCTAAGAGTCTGTAGGAAATGCTTATGTTGATAGAGGTCAAGGTCTATAAAGACTATGTTCACAACTGCTTTTAACTTCATTTCTGGACAGTCTTGGAGGCAGACTTGAAGCATTTGCCCCTTTTTTAAAATGTAAACAGAATTTTTTTTAAATTATAAATAATATGTTGCCTACACATATTAAATGCAAGCCTGACACAAGATGTATTACTGACTCGCAGAAGACATGAACTTCAAGTCATGCTTTCAGCCCTCCATGTGTTTCTCCATGCCACTCCACACAGAAGTGAAATACTTCACTGCCTAATATATTTATCTTTGGTAAGAAGCAGCAGAGCTTCAGTAACGGCAGTACAGCTCTAAGATACAATTTATCATTACCAAGGGGAAAAATGTTTAGGAATTACTAGTTTCGTAACTTTGTGGCATTCCAAATGGGAGAAATACCCAACTTAAAATACATCAGGAAACAAATCTCAAGGAGCATTTTCAGAAACTAAAAATGGTTGAAGATATCAACAAAAAACCTGTAGACACTGCATGTAGGCACAAGATATAATCAATAACTCAATTTAAATTACAAATACAATGCTTCAAGATGATAAAAAAAAAGAAAAACAACACTGGCAAGCATATGGCTGAAGTTTACATGAATAAATTCACTGAAATTAAAGCACTTGCAACTGGAAACAGGCATGTACAGCTTAAAGCTAAATGAAGCCCTTCCTCACATACATTTTACATACTTCAAACTATCCCAAGTATTGAAAGGAGAAAAAATAAGCTTATTCAACTTACATCTTTTTCTGACCGATGTGGGAACATCGATGATTGGCTGTAGTACATGTTCTCATCATGGTAGTCACCATCAACCCCCTCTACAAACTTCTTCCTTGAAGCACCAAACATGCTGTTTGTCACCTAAATAAGAAGAAAACTTATTATATGCCATATATGATTTGGTTTGCTACACAGTATATATTTTAAATATATATATATATGAAAGGCTTGTTAAAATCCCATTTCTAAACATCTGAAAATTCCACTCAAAAATATATTGCCAGTGTAATGGTTCTTTCAAGAGGGATTCTCATATCACATAAACTCATATTCCAGAAACAACTGGGGTCGGGAAAGGGGACATGGTTTCATTTTTTGAAGGCTGTTGTTAAGTCTATTTTTTGAGTTCCATGACCTTACACCCAAGCTTATTTAAAACTACATGTCATAAAATAAAAGAGCAAACTTTCCTAGTTTTCCTCTCCTCAGGTAAACATTTTCAGCCTAAAAGGAAATAATTAACAATATCGTTCAGAGCTCAGTCACCTTAAAAGAACTAACAAGAAAAAAAGAGAGAAGAAAAAAAATTATCTGTGAAATCTTCTGTGTCGCATCATCAGAACTTGAAAAACCAGCTTTCTACTTTACCCCACTAAGATCCATGATTAAGTAAGAGAAGGTTGAGTTTAACCACACTCAACAACCTCTTCACAGACAGGAAAAGTTACTGCAGATAGCCCATAAAAACCCACTAGATTTTATTTTACCCTTAGTCCCAGAAGTGCACATGCACACAAAGCTGCTAAGTCAGGAAATGGAAACCAGAGAAACAGCAGTCACACAGCTGGTCCCAGAACCATAATTCATTAGAAAATTTAATCCTGCAGCAAGGTCATACAGTGTCACTAAAGCATCTACTGCACACAGTGCATACTTCTATGCCTGCCTCTCATTTAATCACCTGACTGTGAAGCTATATCCCAGCACAGCATGCGCTAACCAAGCCCTGTTTTAACCAAACAGGTTAATATTCAAACTAGCAAAGTGGCACATGCAGGTCAGCACACACCAACTTGCCCAGTTTCTTGTACTATATGGGGAGACAGGAGAGAGTACAATCAACAGGGTCATAATCAACCCTGAACTACTGCCCTACATAACTTATCTTCATAAGGATCTTTATCATCTTGAAAGGTAAGGAAGCTAAGGTACAGTTAGCTTATGAAATGCTCTGAACCTTAAGATTTACTATCTACACTACAGCATTAGATAAACTTAAAAACCATAGGATTTCAAACTTTTTTTGTTTTAAATAGTCAGTTTGTACTACCTTAGGCTCATTCCTGAAACTGAAATTTCAAAATATTTATTTTGGTTGGCTACAAGAAGAGTTACTTTCAGCCAGAAATCCCTGCTGACACAAAATTACTGTGATATTCCTCACAGTGTGGCTTATTCAAATTTCACCTTTACTGGTGAAGCTTTCCAGGCAGTGTTTAAATAACATGGTTGTTCCTAGACTGGTAACAATTACACCCCATGATTTCAAAGTCATAGTACTTCTGATTAACAGTAGTAAACACCTGGGATGCATTTAATATAGCTATACTCCACAGAGTGATCTCAAAACATTTGGCTAAACAAAAGTCTATTGCACTACTCCTACAAGAGGATCTCATATATTCAGACTACTGATATTCCAGAACAAATGTAAAATCTGTTACAAATATGTGAAAGATGGCATGTAAAGGTACTGCATATCTTCCCCAGATGAAGTTTGTATTTTATGTTTTTTACAAAATATGTGCAAATGTAAGGTCCCCAAGTGCTAGAATGCAATCAGCTGACTTTCACACTTATAGTGAAGCTTTCATTACACTGTAAGCATACCCCACTGTGTTAATCCCCTTACAATGCAATTATCACCTACCAGATGGGATAGAGCATTTAACAGGCTAAGGGGATTATCTTGTCCTTTGCTCTGCCTGAGTAAAGTGCAGAGATGAGCAGTTGCCTTTAACTGCAGTAAAAAGGATAGTGAAATGCTTTGGTGAAGCTGTCTTCAGCAATGAAAAGAAGTCGGAGTCTCACCCAACTACTCCTCTTGAGAAGCAGAAAAGCAGCTTCTTACAAGTCCCAAAGAATTCTTTGGTGCTCCTTTAACAATACCTGGGATAAGAAAAGGATTATTTTTTGCCACATAACCTTCTCTTGTGATACATCATCAGAGTAACAACTGAATCATGAGAGAGAGCAAGTCACTGATGCATACGTGGTACTGCACTAATGTAATAAGCAACCCTGAGCTACAATACAGGAGCTATGTAAGGGGATAAAACTATTCTGGTCTTTCACTCTGCAGCTTTTGATCTTATCTCTGCAAACGTTTACACATCGCTAGCTACATATGCACCTTAAAGATTTCTGAGTCAGTGGGTCACAGCTCTCAAAATATATGTCTATAGCTGCTGCAAGAAAGTTACTATGTCCAAATACAGTCTTTCTACTGAAAAGTTGAAAGAGATCTTAAATTCTCCACTAAATTCAAACTTTCTAAAATATTGTTTTCTATATTGATAATCATGTGTGACAGTGGCCCAAAAAACTAATCAAGACTATTCCCTGAAGACTGATGAAGTACAATGATGTTAATATGGAGTCTGACAAGAACATGGTTATAAATACAGAAATTAAGAAAACTTTTAATAATTAGATAAATATTGCTATTTTCATTGGAAATGCATATTTCTACATGACACCTAACAGAACTGTGCTGATCAACTCCAGAGAACAGAGCAGGATGCAGCTGTAGGGGAAGAGGACAAGGCTGAGGAGCCTGCAGTGCTCCTGTCTGCTACCCAGCTGCATCACTGCACCCAACTAACCCTCAAGACCCCCTAAGATTTTTTGCAGAGATCAACATTTCCTCACAACAGCATTTTTGTACCTGATTTTGTGCTGTTCAACACTGCAGAGTGAAACAGTTGCATGCAGTGTTCAGGCTGTCCAATTTCCCACTGAGGGAAGTGGTACAGGCAGTGGAGGGCATTCTGGCAACTGCCTGCACCCCTAACAGGATTCCACTCCACTAGAAAGAGCTGTCACTTGTTCTTAGAGTGAACCACAGCACAGATCACAACAGGGAAATGTGGTGGTACAATTCATACCGATATCCAGACCTGTCACAAAACTAACAGCACAATAACATGAGGCAAGCTGCTAAAAACGAGTAATGGAAAGAGCAGGAACTGGGATTAGAAACTTAAGCTGCAGCTGCTGTAGCCAGGTTGCTAGCTTTGTGCTCATTCTGAAGCTAAAACCAGCAGTCAATTTATCTACTTCCCAAGAGTCACTGGTGACAGTAAACAGCTGGCAGACTACTGAATCAGAGCACTTATCCCCATGCACACTTTTCTATTACAGCAGGTTTATGCAATGACAGCGTCATACTGTTGCCAGGTTAGCAGCAGGCGCCTTCCGATCCATGCTAACTTATTCCAGTATGCCCTAACACACTAATTAGTCACTCATGCTACAAGCATATGAACAAATATTGGAAAAACACTGTTGCGGTACTCTTTGTAAGAAGGTGTGAGAATAACTGGGTCTGCACCAAAGGCGGGCAGACCTGCAGATGGAACTTTGTTGCTTACTTCCTAGGACAAGAAGCCACTGGGAAACCTCATACATAGACTGACAGATCACTGCCCAATCAGCTATGAAAGTAAATACAGCAAAGTTCATGAAGCCCTTACAAACAGATTTTAAACCCTTTGGAAAGTAACAGTGATCTGAGGTTTTGGACCTTCAGGTAACAGGGTCTAGACTGGTGAGGTGAAGAAAGGTAGAAATCAGCTCTTGCATTTAAGTTCCTCTAACATATGTATACATATACACATACACACATATGCAAACACAATCTCACAGAAGTGGTACATCAATTGCATGGCAATTTTATTACGCAAAGAATTCTTGTCTCTGAGACTAATATTAGTCATGCAGATCCCTCTCCCTAATCCTCTAATTACTCTTCCTGTTCTAGTGTGGGAACTCAGTCCTCTGCTGCACAAGACACACTGGCAATGTAACCATTCATTAAAAATGTAAAAACAGTGCTCTTAGGTCAATTCCTTCTTTAGCGTAATGTTGCAAAAGTACTTACAACTCACACTGGTAGTCCCATGCAAAATATTATTAGAAAATATGGTGACAGAGGAAAGAAAGGGAAGGAACTACATGTTAGGGTGGAGTTAAGAGAACTAACCAGAAACGTGGCCACAAACCACATACACTTCTGATCAAGTGAACACACGCGCTTCTTTTAAAGCACAAGCTGCAACTGGGTCAGAGCAACCCTTGGTATCAACGCAGGCTGGAGGATGAACAGATCGAGAGCAGCCCTGCCAAGAAGGACTTGGGTGTGTTGATGAATGCAAAGCTGGACATGTGCCAGTAGTGTGCATTCACAGACTAGAATGCCACTTGGATCTTGGCTATCCAAAGCAGCAAGGCCAGCAGGGCCAGGGAGAGGATTCTGCTCCTCTGCTCTGCTCTGGTGAGACCACTCCTGGAGTGCTGCATCCAGCTCTGGGGTTCCCAGCATGGGAAAGACATTGCCCTAATGGAATGAGTCCACAGAAGGGCCACCAAGATGATTACAGGGATGGAGCACCTCTCCTATGAGGAAAGGCTGAGAGAAATGAGATTATTCAGCCTGGAAAATAGAAGATTTGGGGACATTTTAATTGTGGCCTTTCAGTACCTGAAGGGAGCCTACACAAAATATGGATCATATAGTGACAGGACAAGAGGGAATGTCTTTAAACTGACAATGAGTAGGTTTACATTAATGTTAGGAAGGAATTCCTTACTGTGAGGGTGATGAGGCACCGGCATAGGCTGCCCAGATGAGTTGTAGATGCCTCATCCCCAGACTTTTCAGGTTGGATGGGGCTCTGAGCAACCCGGTCTAGTGGAAATCTCTGCCACGGCAGGGGTCTGGAAATAGATAATTTTTAAGGTCCCTGCCAGTCTAGGCCATTCTATGATTCTGTGTTTAAAACTCACAACTTCAAGCTAATGTTCATCTAGCAAAATGAAGTCAGAAACTTATCAGGATAAAATATTTTAATTCTTCTGTGGAACATTTCCTAATAACCACTACAGGAGAACTAGAAGCACTGTACCAATGTTACGAACTTGAAGGATCTAATAACCAGTTTGCTGTGGTCTTTGACTTTCATCCTTCAGCTGAGAAGGTAACACAAAACAACTATCAATACTTACTTTAAAAATAATTTAAAGAGAAATATGTTTAATTGTGAGGAACACTGCAGCAAAGCATAATTCAGCACACAAAAACGTCTCACCAATAACTGACAATATCTTACTGAAAGTGAATTTGTATGGAAAAACTTAAAAATTTTGTCTTAAGCAGCAAGAAAATCTTCAAAATTTACTTATAAAGCAGTTCTATGATTGTGTATCAATGTTAGTTTAACAGCAAATTATGCTGTTAAAAATGAAAACTAATTACATTTTTTTGTTCTGCCATATTACTATAGGCAGTGCCCAAGGAGAGCTCACTCACACCATTTACATAGACAAATCTAAACTGATACACTAAAATCTCGCAGGAGAATGAATACTTTTAATTTTCCACAGAGTAGAAAAACCAACATTGAACTACAACTGATTAAACTCATCTTCATGAGAGATTAAAACTACACACAGTAATAAAAGTTGAAAACAAAAATTAGGAATTCTAGCAATATCTTCCCTTTCCTGCCTCTCCAGTGGCTACAGAGTTTGTCAATATGCACACTACCCTTACATGGAAGCAATTAAAAGTTGGAATCTTGTTTTGATGTTACAGAGCCATTTATCTGCTACTGCTTCTGATGCTCCTGCCTAGGTCGTAATAAGCAAAGGCAAGAATCTATTTCTATTCTGTCACAAATCACTGTTTTCATAGAAGATAGCACACTTACACATCGGAAGTACCTGCAAAAGTGACCCTTAATAAGCCTTTCAGTGAGAAATAAGTGTCTCTCAAAATGCCTATCAAAAATCACATGAACCACCAAATGAGCCTGCAATTTAAGTCAAAACACAGAATTTGGAATTCCACCAGTTGGTTTGCTAGCATAAATTCAATTTATAGTAAAAAGCTACTAATGTTTATAGTCCTATTTCTCAGTGTCAAAGATAATTCCTTTTTAACCTTAAGTGAAATTGATACACAATAGAATATATATTACCAAGTTGCTAAATGCAAAAAATCCTTCAAATCCCAAACCTTCAGTGATAAGTTAAAGCTATTAAAAAAAAAAATAAAAAGAAAGTACACTGGTACAAATAGATTTCATTTTCTACCTAAAAGACAAAAAAAAAACCCTAGAAGTTGAGATGCTTGGTTCTCTCATTTCATAATCGCAGTCTGTCCACTTCTTCAAGGTGAATGATAACCTCTACCAGTAAAATAATCCCTCGAACAACAACTCTGTAGTAGCAAAATAACATCCTCATGGCAAATGGAACATCATTTGACTATATTTCTCTTTGTTAAAAAGCTTTTTTTCCTTGAGTAGCCTAATGCAGGTACAGTTTTGTACTCATTTTAAGAATACAGTAGTGTAATATGTATTTTGTTCATGTTTTGTTTCTGTGTGACCTGCTCTGGGTGACCTTACCTTATCAGGGGTTGGACTAGATGATTCTCAGAAGTCCATTCCAACCCTAATGATTCTGTCATCTTTAACGACTGGCTTCATATTCTTTAAAGTTATCTAAGTCTTTAAGTTTTAATCTCAGAAACATGGAAGACTAAAAGATCACCACAACATGAGAGACAAATCTGTGAAAAAATATAAGCTGGATAGCCTTTAGAATAAACTACAGGTACTGGTGTCATGTGATAAATTGGTTATTTTCCAAATTCACACCACTGTAGAAAATAACAAGTACAGACTTACACAGGTCAAGTCTCCAAGTACCTGAAGATGCAACTGATCTCCTTAAAACACTGCATAGTTTTCCTCTCAAAAAGTAACTATGACAGACAAGATGCACAGTAAGCTACACGCAGGAATTCCACACAAAAACTTTAAGCATCAAAGAAATAAAGGACATACAGTTATGATTTCAGACTACCCTCCACTCATATTCTCAGGAGCAATTATCAACAGGATGAAGTTTTATAAGTATTCCATGAAGTATAATAATGCTTTCAAAAGCTACACTAAAACTGTGAATCTATGCTGCATGCAAACTATATCCAAGAAATGCAGTCCCTAACATCAGACATCCCACAGAAATTCTCCTGAACAAGATCAACATGCCAACTGTTTTTAATCATCTTTAACTCTTATGAAATAAACATTTTAAACCACTCCTGAAATAGAACAGCACAGGAGGAGCAGGAAAAAATATTTGCTATTAAAATAACAATAAACCAACATTGAAATTACTAAAACTGAACTTGAAAATTGTCCTTACAAGAAACTCCATTTGGTTTTGTAACATGGTTGACAGGATGCCCATCCTGGGACAGAGTCCTGCAGGTTCTCCTCCTGCTACAGGCACAACACTTGGAATATATTAGAAACCAAAAGTAGTTGTGGCTATGACTTTTCATTAAGCTAGACACCTTTTATGGGTCTGATAAATGAGTTACACTCCTAAGGAAAATAATCTTCTGACAGACCATTCAATGAAATCCAAACACATACAAGAAAGACTTTTCAAATACAAGAAAGGCAGCAATAGATTTGCACAAGTGACAAGGGCAAACAAACTCACACTCCATCTAGAGCAGATGAGGGAGAAATCAAGATGATGCCACATGCATTCCACCATAGTCAATGACATGACCTGAGAAGGAGGAATGTGTCTCCTTTGTAGACAAAGCAATGAAATCACAAGTCCTGACTACTGCACACATCTGCCCACCCACACACATACTGTAAAACACACAGCTGTACTTTTGGTCAAGAACAGGGTTCAGGAATTTTGTCCTGACTACTACAATGACTACTTGTCTGATGTTGTTATAAAAATAGACTTCTCCTATAAAAACTGGTAGTTGGTTAATGTAGGAAAGGGTCAATCTTAGGAGAAACTTAGCTGTAAAGTCTGTAAATAAATAAGCAAAAAAACCTCAAAACTCCATTCCAGGAAGATAAGGAAATGTCCCCAAATATCCTCATAATAAACTTATTAATCTAGTGGCACTTTCCCTGGCTCCTCAAACATTTATTTTGTCAGTTTCTCTCAAAAAGTCTTTTGCACCTCAGCCATAATAAAAAACTGCCATTGGAAGGTATCAGAATGGCACCTTTCTACCTTCTTTTGCTGGATAACCTTTGACTCATCCCATTATGTAATGCAACTGGCTGAAAACTGAAAACTACTTGCAGTTTAAACTAAAAATTTACTTTGTAACTGAAAACCATTACAGTTTGCCATATGAGCTTCATTAGTGCTTTTGAGTATTTCTCTGTTGACACAACGTTTTACTTTTTTTCAGAAATTACCCTTTTCTAACAAATTAGAATAAGATAACCTCTTATTCAGTAAGTTCATCTTAATTGAGTTTTATTTCCAGTTTCATACTTGAGCTTGCCTTTTTTGTTGCTATGTGGCATGTTCTTTTAAAAATAAATAAAAAGACACCTTACCCAATTAGAAATTCTACTCTTACACCCTCTGGAGACTTCCTTAATAGAACATATACAATTGTAAAGCTCAGCTTTAAAAGATCAGAAAATCCCTACTACACTATGTTCTTGAGATATAATAAAATCCTACCACTCCCTCCACATCCCAGAGAAAAAAGTTGGAATGTGGCATTTCCTTGAACACTGTGATCCTCAGAGCAAATTGATAAAAATGCAACTTCTGTGTTCAGTAAAATTCTCCTGCAGCAAACTGTGCATATTGCCAAACTCACATGATGCATGTGCAGTCTGAAAAGATCAGGTAACTGGAGAAACAAACCCATAAAGTAAAATCACACTAAGCACATGCACATTGTTCTGAATTACTTAGAAATGTGACAGATTCTATAAATTTCTTATGGAAGCAAAAAAGGAAATTGTGACCAAAGTCAACAGTTCAAAGAACCTGGCACTTCCTACTCTAAAAACACACTTCTGTATGACATAAGTCATAGAATGCCAAGATAAAGCAAAGTACACAGAGGAAATAAGAAGCTTGAGTCTCAAAAAATTTGTAGTATCTTGTACTGGCAACAGAAAAGGGATTTTAACAGGGACATAGCATTCTGACCTCAAAGTACTGGTCCTCTCTTCAGGCAAGTACTCTCCCTCCGCTAGAAGCGCCAAAACAGGGCAGTTGTTTAACACGTGTTTTACAACACGTGCACGTAGCAGAGAAAAGATTCTTAAGGGACATAAATGCACTCCTATGAAGAGAGCTAAGCAGGTTAAGTGATAATTAGACAGGCCATAAGCCAGGTTTGGAATTCTAGCATCTTAATCCATTGAATTCCCAGACAGGTCAAATATGTTATAAATACAAAGAAATACAACATGAGTTTTGATAAAAAGCTTAGAACAGTTGTGGGAGAAGAAAAACACTTTTAAGGCTTTTCATTCATCACTGGTATTTAATAGTCATCACATATTAAAAAAAAAAAATTTAATAGAAATTATACCAGAATTTAGCTAAGTAAGATAAAGTAGTTTGTATTCCAGCTTCAAAATTAATAGAGCTGCAGCGCTCAAGTATTTTTTTTCTATCAAGTGTTACAGCTTTGATATCAGCATGACATACTCTGCCACCCATGATGCTATCACTCACAGCTGCTCAACATTATTTTCCACAAACAACAGACACCTCAGACAAAGCACAAATGGACATGGCTTAAACTGGAAAACAGCAACACAGCCTGGAAAACAAACCAGGTTCTTGTCTACTCCAAGCCAGCACTATAATCTGACTTCTAAACCAGAGATAACTGCTCCATGTACAAAGAAATGACACAAAGATTTCATTATAAGGAGCATCTCAAAAACCTTTCATGATGATGAATCCTCAAGAACATATCAAAACAAAAGAAAACCCATGGTGGATTAATATGCAAACATTTACACTGAAATCAGAATTTGCCAAATCACAAATTTTTACAAAGAAAGTTAGTGGTGAGGAAAGAGGAAACGACACTCAGATTTTAGAGAGGCTGTATCTCTCCAGAGGGTCAAAAGTGACAATGGCCTGCATCAAGGGCACTGTCAGGGCAGGAGGTGGTAGCATGGGGATGGGAGCAATGAGATGGAAACATGAAGGTCAGCTGGGCCTCACAGGCAAGGGACGATGGTTGCAAGGACAGTGTTGATATGCTTGTCAGAGAGCAAGTACCATGACCACATGCCTGCTCTATTGCTGGGAGATTGGCTTTTCCTCCCATTTCTCTTAAACTTAGTGTGGTCCATCATATCACACCTCAGCCAAGATGACAAGAGTTTCATCTGCTAAGTGCCTCTAGCTATTTCTGTAGTCATTACATTACATACTACTGTCCTAGGTTACAATGTAAAAATATGCCAGAAGGTCTGTATTCTATCTCCATCTTCATGAACTGTTGAAATCAGGAGGGGCAGTGTTTTCCTTGCCTCCTCCCCTGGACTATCTCCTGTTAATGGGCCTTTAACACCTTGCTCCATGAGTCATAGATAACTCCCTCCAGGAGCCATTTGTGTTTAATGGGCCATCAAGGAGCCACCCCATGGCTCATAGAATGACATCAGCCCATTGTGAGATGCTCCACCCAGGGGGAGGAGCCAAGCATTCCCACCTGGATATAATCTGGGCATTTGGACAAAACGGCCAGCTGCCTTCTACTGGATTCCCAGAGGAGCAGCCTTCTCTCCCACTGGATTCCCAGAGGAAGGACCAGAGCCTTCTACATCACCACTGCACCACTGGAGGAAAACTCCGACCTTCTACAGGATCTCTGCTTCAACAGAANCCTTCCTTAGCAGGCACCTGTCTTTCAAAACCAAGACAGATTTTGGCACCCAAGGTGTAGCTTGAGGGCACAGAGGTAAAAAGGAATAATAGTTCTTGAGTAACCTAATTTTTTCCCAGATATAGGAACCTTTGTTAAGTAGCACCATGTGGTCGAGCCTACCCATGTTTGCATGGCA
>VXBU01015227.1:363437-376866 GCA_013400315.1 Bombycilla garrulus | reverse complement strand
TCTTGCGGGCGTCGGGGGGGGGCCGGGGTGGGGGGTTGCTGGGGGGCTGCTTGATGGTGCCCCCCACTTTTGGCCTCTCCTGGGGCTTCTGCTCGATGGGTCTCCACTCCTCCCCTCGAACTGCAGCCTGTGGGATCAGGAATAGCACCAAGGAACAACCCCCACCCCAAAAAGGGGCTGTTTGAGGGGAGCAGAGTGGGGGGAGGAGGGTGTGACCCCCTGTCCACCCTGACTGGGACAGGGATTCCCTGCAGCCCAGTCTGGGAATGCTCTTGGAATTCCACGGAAGCACCGGTCCGTGGGTTTAGGGGTGCCCTTTCCCTCCCAGCCCCACAAAACCTCTCTGTACTCACCAGCAGGTAGATGCCGCTGGCGATGGCCAGGCAGACGGTGCCCAGGATGGTGGAGAGGAGGAAACCAGCAGGGACAGCCAGGCTGGGACAGAGATTTGGGGTTCAGAGGGAGCTGGGGGGGCCCAGCCCGTTCAGAGGGAGTTGGGGGGCCCCCAATCCCAACCCCACACCCCACTCACGCGGCGTGAAGGACGGCTCGGATGTAATAATTCCTGGTGAGGGGCCCAAACAGCTTCACCACGGCTGTCAGGTACTTCTGGCCACTGCAGGGTGACAGCAGGGTGTCACAGGGGCTGTCCCCACCCTGAAGGGGACACCCAGCCTCCAGAGACCCCCCATCTCTGCAAGGATCACCCCAAGGAATCCAGCTCTGCTCCCGTGTTCGGGGGACAGCAGGACCCCCAGTCCCGGGGCTGCAGGGGGGACACGGCACTCACCACCTCTCCATGGTGGAGCCCTTCTGCCGCTTGCTCCGGGGATACTCGAGCAGGCAGACCAGGACGCCTGCAGCGCTGCCGGGCCGTCAAGGAAAGGCAGGATCGGGATCGGAGCGGGAACTGCCCCAAGGAACATCCCCCGTCCCAAAAGGGGCTGTGTGGGGCGGGGAGAGCACGGCTGGGGGGATAAGGATGTGATCCCCACCCCGCTGGTGCCGCCCAGCCCGATTCGGACAGGGTTTTCCCGCAGCCCAGCCCCGGGAATGCTGTCGGGAAGGATACATGGAATACGCAGCGAAGTACCAGCCCTTGACCTGCCCCGCCACGGCCACGATCCCGCCCGTCAGCAGGACTGCGGACAGCCGGCACCGAGGGGTCAGCGCGGGACACGGCCCCGGGCCAGGGCACCCACCCCAGCCCGGGATACAACCACCCAAACCCGGGATACAACACCTCTAACCCGGGATACAACACCTCTAACCCGGGATACAACACCCCGACCCGGGATACAACACCCCAAACTGGGATACAACACCCCGACCCGGGATACAACACCTCTAACCCGGGATACAACACCGCAAACTGGGATATAAACCCCCAAACCACGGTACAACCCCTCAGCCTGGGATTCAGCTCCCAAAACCCTGGATACAGCCCCGAACTCAGGACGTGCCAAACCCCAAACTGGGGACACAGCCCCCCACAAACCCCCAGCCTGGGATTGTGGCCCTGGGGACTGCGACACACGGGACCCCTGGATTCNCCTCTAACCCGGGATACAACACCCCAAACCGGGGTACAACCACCCCAACCTGGGATACAACACATCTAACCCGGGATACAACACCCCAAACTGGGATACAACCACGCACACCGGGATATAAACCCCCAAACCACGGTACAACCCCTCAGCCTGGGATTCAGCTCCCAAAACCCTGGATACAGCCCCGAACTCAGGACGTGCCAAACCCCAAACTGGGGACACAGCCCCCCACAAACCCCCAGCCTGGGATTGTGGCCCTGGGGACTGCGACACACGGGACCCCTGGATTCAGGGAAGGGGATTTGGGGTCCCATGGCCCCAGGACTCCAGCATGTGGGGATGCCGGGGAGATGCTGCGTGCGCGATTCAGGGAACTCCATGGCCCTTGGGGGAAGTTTTTGGCTTCGTGGCCGGAGGAAGAGGGGAGTGGAGGAGGAAAGGACGGAACCGAGGAAGAGAGGGCAGAGGAGGAAGAGAAAAGGAGGAAGCGGAGGCTGCAGCCCCGCTGCGCCGGGACTTTCCGGCCAACTCTGGCGCAACCCGAGCCCGAACCGGGACCCGCCATCCCTCACTCCCTGCAGCCCGGGGACTTTCCCAAGTGTCCGGGTTCCCTCCACTCGCCCAGCCCCGGCCCCCCGAGCCCCCCGCACTCACTGAGCCCGGCGGCGAGCGCCTGCTCGTTCGCCCACATGGCCCACTCGATCTGCCCCATGGCCCCCACCCGAGCCGCCCGCCCCGAGCGCCTTCGGCTGCTCCCGGCTGCGCTCGGCTCGCTCCGAGCGCCTTCGGCTGCTCCCGGATCGGTCCGCTTCGGCTCAGCCCGGGGGGTTCGGCTCTGCTCGGCTCAGCCCGATCGGGTTCGGCTGCTCCCGTAGGGGGTTCGGTGGAGCTCGGCTGGGCCCGGCCCGTCCCGGTTCGGCTCCGCTCGGCAGGTCCCGACCCGGAAGGCGTGAGCGGCGCTACCATAGGCCACGCCCCATTCACACTAACCACGCCCTCTTGTCACAGGCCACGCCCCTACGGGGACACGGCACCGAGCCGGGGCCACCCCGGGGTCACGGGGGGTGACAAGGACGGGGCAGGGACAGGGACAGGAACAGGGTCGCTCCGATCCGCGGGGACAGGACCAGCCCCAGGGACGGGGGGACAACAGGGGCCATGCGGGGGGACAGGGACATTCGAGCAGCAGGGACATCCGAGGGATGGGGACAGGATCGGCCCTGCAAGGGACAGGGAGGGGACACTGGATGTGGCATGTGCAAGGGACATGTGGAGGGACAGGATCATTGACAGCTTCGGGGCATATGGAACAGGAGACACCCCACAAAGGACGCAGAGGGACAGGGGCCGTGTGGGGTGACAGGGCTGTGCAAAGGAACAGGACCAGCCCCAGGGTCTGTCCCCATCTCCCGCCCCCCATTTTGGCCGGCGCTGTTTCCCCCCCAGCACCACACACAGAACCTGACACCCCAGAAAGCTCTGGAAACAGGAACCCTCTATTTCCTTACAAAAGCTTAAAAAACAGCCCTGGGGCCACATCCTGCCCCAGGGCAGGGGACAGCTCTGCAGCAGGCCTGGCTCAGGATCCTGAGGCCCGCTGGTGGCACTGGCAGAGTCCCCTGGTGTGTCCTGGCTGTCCCTGAGTGTCACTAGGGTCAGGTGTGGCTCCGGGGCAGCCCATCCGCTCCCAGGAGGTGCTGGCTGGGATCATCCACGAGCTGGGGACCAGGGCCAGGCTGTGGAGCAGGACACGGGTCAGGGACATTGGGGAACCCCACTGCCTGCAGGGCTCCCCCGCTGTGGGGCAGATCCGGGCCCCACGCACCCCAAAAGGTCACCCCATGGGTCAGGACAGGGGGGGTACGTCCAGAAATGGGGGACAGGGATGGGATGGAGAGAGGAATGGGGTCCCACACAGAGCCTTGGGGATGTGGACAGAGCCCCACACACCCACCTGGGGATGGGGACAGGGATGGAGTCCCACACACAGCCCTGGGGATGGGGACAGGGTGCTACACACACCTCTAGGAACTAGGACAGGGATGGAGTCCTGGACACCCCTGGGGACAGCAGTGGGGTCCCACCACCCCCTTGGGGCCAGGGATGGGGTCAGACCTCCCTCCCCAAGGCCGTGTCCCCCTGTCACACCCCCCTGCTCCTCACCTGGGTGTGCAGGATGTACTGGACAGCCCCGGGCACAGGCTCGGTGACCACGGCGGCCACCAGCTCCGGTGACAGTGCGGCCGGCCCCACGGACAGCCCCCGGACAAACCTGTGGCACGGCGAGAGCTCAGTCCCCGTGTCCCCACCACATCCCCCCCAGTAAGAAGTGCCACTCCCTTACTGGTCCCCGTTGGTGGCAGGGGGGAAGCTGCGCCTCACCACCTCCACAAACTCAGCCACCGTGTCGGCCAGCGCGAAGATGACGGCGTTGGGGCCGGCGTCGAAGGTGTAGGCGACCTGTTGGTGGCATTGTGGGCACGTGGGGACCCGGGGCAGGGTCAGGGTGCCGTGGGGACACCCCGGGGCCCCGCCGGTACCTTGGTGTGGCCGTGGTGGGCGTTGTAGCGGTGTGCCAGCGCGATGATGTGGCGTGACAGGTCCGTGAGGTAGAAGATGGGCGGGAAGGTGTCGAGGCACGTGGCGTGGAACTGGTTGCTGTCCCTCATGGCCAGCTGGCCAAAGCCCTCAAAGTCCCGCTCCCGGATGTGCCGCATCATTTGGGCCAGGCGCTCGGGGACCACCACCTCGGCACGGTGCTGCCACAGCAGGGTGGCACCGTCAGGCCACTTCAGGGACACCCATGGAGGGTCACCCCAAACCAGTGACAACCACAGCAGGTGTCACTCCAAATAGTGACAATAGCAGGTGTCACCCCAAACCAGTGACACCCACGTCAGGTGCCACCCCAAACCAGTGACAACCACAATTTCACCCCAAACCAGTGACAACCACAAGTGTCACCCCAAATCACTGACAATCACAGCAGGTAGGTTGTGGTCACCCCACTTCAGTGACACCCACAGCAGATGCCACCCCAAATCAGTGACAACCACAGCAGGCAGGTTGTGGCCACCCCAGTTTAGTGACACCCATGGCAGGTGTCACCCCAGTTCGGTGACAACCACAACAGGTAGGTTGTGGTCACCCCGGATTTGGTGACAGCCACAGCAGGAAGGTCACTGTCACCCCAATTTGGTGCCACCCACAGCACCGTGACCCTTGGGGTGTCACTGCACACCCGCCAGCCCCATTCCAAGGGAAAGGGACCCTGTCCCTGCCTGGGCAGGATGGGTCCCGTGTCCCCCTACCTTCAGCAGGGGACTGGTCTCCACGCTGGTCTGCATCCCCGCCGTGCTGCCCACCGGCTTCTTGTCCCCACTGACCTGGGGGGGACAGACAGTGGGACACGGCCCCTCCTGAGCCCAAACCCCCCCCAAACCCCCTGCCAGCCCCTCACCACCAGCACGAGGACGCGGAGCTCCGGCCAGTGCGTCTCGGGGGCCACCTGCAGGGCCAGGCTGTCGGTGCCATCGGGCCGCTCGCCGCGCTGCCACTGCACGAAGCCCCCGAACATGCTGCGACAGGCACTGCCCGAGCCCCGGCGGGCCACCTCGGACAGCTCCTCCTCCAGCCCATAGAGCCGGGCCAGCGCTGACACTGCGGGGACAGGCACAGGGGACAGCCCTGTCACCCCTCCTGGTGCCACCACAGAGCTGGGCCAGTGCTGACACTGCGGGGACACGCACAGGGGACAGCCCTGTCACCCCTCCTGGTGCCACCACAGAGCTGGGCCAGTGCTGNCATAGAGCTGGGCCAGCCACAGGGGACAACCCTGTCACCCCTCCTGATGCCACCACAGAGCTGGGCCAGTGCTGACACTGTGGGGACACGCACAGGGGACAGCCCTGTCACCCATCCTGGTGCCAGCACAGAGCCGGGCCAGCACTGACACTGTGGGGACACGCACAGGGGACACCCCTGTTACCCATCCTGCTCCTATCACAGAGCCGGGCCAGCACTGACACTGCGGGGACAGGCACAGGTGACAGCCCTGTCACTCCTTCTCCAGCCCATAGAGCTGGGCCAGCCACAGGGGACAACCCTGTCACCCCTCCTGATGCCACCACAGAGCTGGGCTAGTGCTGACACTGCGGGGACAGCCACAAGGGACAATCCTGTCACCCCTCCTAGTGCCACCACACAGCTGGGCCAGTGCTGACACTGCAGGGACACACACAGGGGACAGCCCTGTCACTCCTTCTCCAGCCCACAGAGCTAGGCCAGCACCGACACTGCGGGAACAAGCAGAGGGGACAACTCTGTCACCACTCCTAATGCCACCACAGAGCCGGGCCAGCACTGACACTGTGGGGACAAGCAGAGGGGACAACCCTGTCACCACTCCTAATGCCACCACAGAGCCGGGCCAGCTGGAGCACAAACAGAAGGGACACCCCTGCCACCCCTCCCAGCGCCCTCCATGCCACACCGCCACAGGCAGGGGACAGGCCACAGCAAGAGGACACCTGTATGTCCCCTCCCGAGCTGGGGACACACACGCCCAGCGCCGCACGCACCCAGGCAGGCGTAGCCGGCGGCGGACGAGGCGAGCCCCGCGGCCGTGGGGAAGTTGTTCTCGGAGGCAATGTGGATCTTGTAGGAGAGGCTGAGAGCCGCCGTGTCCTCCCCGTCCCCGCGGCGCTTCCGGGCCAGGCGCCGCACTGCGGGGACAGCGAGGTCAGCGACACCGGGGACAAGGACATCAGGGACATCAGGGGCAGTGGGGACAGCGGGGTCAGGGACACTGGGGACAGCTGGGACAGCAGGGACAGGGACAGCGGGGTCAGGGGGGACAGCAGGGACAGAGGACACTCACCCTCACGCAGGCAGGCCTGCACCCGCGGGTGCCCCACATCCGCCTCCTTCCCGTTGAGCCACAGCCGGTCCTCGGTGAAATCCCGGCTGGCGGCCGCCGTCGTGGTGGTCTTGAGCTGGGGGAGAGAGCGAGGGAGCTCAGCAGCACTGGACAGCTGATCCAAAACCTGGTTCTGATCCTAAACCTAATCCTAAACTTGATCCTGGATCCTAACACCTGATCCTGATCTTAAACCTGNAGCATGGCACAGCCAGGAGTGCCATGGCACGGCTGGAATGGCACGGCAAGCAAGGACACGGCCCGGCCCGGCCCATGCGGACGCGGCCCGCCCAGCNTGCAAGAGAGCACGGCATGGCACGGCTTGGAATGGCACGTTTGATAGCAGTGTGATGGACACAGCAAATCACGGCATGCCAGCATCTGGCATGGCACGGCACAGCCTGGAATGGCATGGCATAGCACGGCACAGCATGGCACAGCCAGGAGTGCACACAACCAGGAATGGCATGGCACAGCCAGGAACGCCTTGGAACAGCCAGGAGTAGCATGGCACAGCATGGCACAGCCAGGAGTGCCATGGCACGGCTGGAATGGCACGGCAAGCAAGGACACGGCCCGGCCCGGCCCATGCGGACGCGGCCCGCCCAGCCCAGCCCGGTACCGGTGCCCCCCCATCACGCGTGCCCAGCACTCACAGTATTTGATGACGGCGATGTTCACGGGCGCCGTGCAGGTCGCCATCGCCAGCCCGCGCTCCGCCGCCATCGCCGCCGCCGCCGCCGCCCGCCCTCAGGCCCCGCCCTCGCGCCACACACGTGACCGTGTCCTCCGGCGCGTCGCGCTTCGCCATTGGTGGAGAGCGCAGCACCCGGTTCCCAACAGCCAATAGTAGAGATCGCACCACGGGAGGCCCCGCCCCCTGAGCGCGCCGGGCGGGGCCTGAGGGGGCGCCATTTTTAAATTGGGCAAGAGCTGCGCATGCGCAGGTGCTGCCGGTGCTCCCGGTACCGCTCCCGCCGCTCTGCCTCCAGCACCGACTGCCCCAGTGTCCCCTGTCCCCCCAGTGGCCCCCGCACCCCCCAGGTGCGCCCANTGTCCCCCGGTGCTCCCAAATTCCCGGTAATCATCACACCCCAGTGCTCAAAACACCAGCGTGCTCCCAGAACCCTAAGCCCCACCCCGGTGCCCCGGTGTCCCAATGTCCCGGTGCCCAGTGTTCCGGTGCTCCCAGCACCCCACACAGCCCAGTGGATGAAACTGCCTTTATTGAGAAAAATGCTCTGCTACAAATACGTCATCGAGTTAATGCCTCTTCAAAAAACACGAGGGCTCCGTAAAAGGTCTGATAATGCAAAAAGAGTTGCTGGGGGATGCACGGGCGGGCAGCCACGGCCAGCGGGATCCATGGATCCCTGGCACCGAGGGATGGATCCTGGCACAGCCTGGCACGGCCAGCGGGGTCCATGGATCCCTGGCACAGCCTGGCACGGNGGCCAGCGGGATCCATGGATCCCTGGCACCGAGGGATGGATCCTTGGCACAGCCTGGCACGGCCAGCGGGATCCAGAGGTCCCTGGCACTGAGGGATGGATCCCTGGCGTGGCCCCTCACACCCGAGGCCTTAAAGTGCTTTACAAAAGCAGCTCTTGCTGCCCCTGCTCTGTCTCTGTGGGGCAAAAAGGAAAAGGAAAAGGAAAAGGAAAAGGAAAAGGAAAAGGAAAAGGAAAAGGAAAAGGAAAAGGAAAAGGAAAAGGAAAAGGAAAAGGGAGGGAGCTCAGCTCTCAGGGAGGCTGCTCCAGCAGCTGAAGGTGCCAGCTGAGCACAGGGCAGGGAAAGGCTCCTGGGTCTCTCCTGCAAGATGCCAGTGCTGTCCCTGCCACCAGGAACATCCTCCAGGTGCCAGCAGTGCTGGGCAGGTGACACAACAGCCCACCCCTCCTCGCTGGCCTGGCTGCAGGAAGGGGAGCAGGGCAGCTCCAGCCCTTTCCCCACCCTGCCAAGGGAGCTGAGGGTTCCCAAAATCACCCAGCACTATGAAAAATCCAAATAAAACCCAAGGCAGTATTGCTAGAGCAGAGCTGGAGCCGGGTTCTGGATAAAGCTGGGGAATTTTCCGAGCAGGGCGGTGCAGGAGGGGCCTCTCCCAGCCCTCTTCCCACAAATGCTGAGGGAAGGAATCAAATCACCCCCTGCCCCAGCTCCAGCACTCCCAGCCTGTCCCAGCCCTGCAGAGCCAAACCCAGCAGCAGCAGGGCTGAGAGGAAGGGGCAGGGGGACAGGGGACACCAGGAGCACCACGGACCAACGGTGCCCTGTCCCCAGGGAGGGATTACAACAGGGAGATGCAATCCCTTATTTCTGGGGGAGGATCAGGAGCTGGACAGATCCTGCATGGACAGACAGACAGACATTCCACGGGCAAGCAGCACCTGCATCCAATCCAGCTGCTCCTGCCAGCGTGAGGAGCCTGCCTGCTCCCTCACAGGGCACAGGAATCCTGGGGAGGGAGGGAAAGGCCCAGAAATATCCCAGAAACATCCCAGAATGGCCCAGAAATATCCAGGGACGTCCCAAAAAATAACCAGGGATGTCCCAGAAAGATCCCTGCACTTCCCTCCCACTCAGAGTTCGACCCTCTGGGATCCAGCTCCTGCCTCCCCAGCCCCGTTCCCAACCCACGTGTTCATTTTTGCTCGGGTGATTTGTGTTAAAAAATAAAACTTTCTTCGTCATGTTCCATAAAAATAGCCTTGTCCCGGGTGGCAGATATTGCAGAGTGAAGGGGAACAGCTTCTGAGCCCGCTCTAGAAAACGTGGAAAAGGCTTCGTGGGGCTCCGTGTAGAAAAAGGATTTGGTATCCCAAGAGCAGGTACAAAATGAGGAGGGCAGGGTTTCCCTGGATGCTGGGTGCCCTCCTCCAGGGCTCCTCTGAACCACAGCTCAGTCCCATCCCAGAATCCAGGTGAAGGAGGCAGCTCCAGCCTCCAGCACGGGGGTCAGGACAGGCTGACATGTCTAGAAAAAAAAAAAAAAATCCTTGGAGAGTTTAAAAAAAGATGCTCCGTGCCGTCTTTCCTCCTTTTTAAAAGGATGTGGCTGGTTGCAGTCCCAAATCAGGGTGTTTGGCATCCAAATCTATCAGTTTCAGGTAGCTATCCTGTTGCAACAGAGAGCAGGGACGAGTGTGCCAAAAAAGCATCTAACACCACACAGATCTGGACACGGGGAAACGCTCTCAGCACGGATATTAAAAGCTTATCCAAGGATGGATCCCAGCTCCTCTCTCCAGAGGTCTCTGCTCACTCACTGTGACAGCTGAAGAGGCTCCACCTTCTTAAACGAGGCGGGAATTGCAGCACAGAGGCAGCAGCGGGGCTCTGAGTGTGCAGGAGGAGCCAGGACAGCGATCAGCTTCAGTTCTCAGACAGGGACAGAGCCAGGGCTGCCTGCAACGCTGCCTCCTCGTCGATGTTGTAATCCTGGAAATCAAAGAGGACAGCTCAGGACGCCTCCCAGGAATTGTCTCTGTGCTCTCTGGGGTGTTCTCTGTGCCCGCACTCTCACACCTGGCAGCAGGGATGGAAGGTGGAACACTGCCCACACGAGCTGAGGGTAAAGGGTGAAGTTTTCCAGCAAGGCCAGGGGGTTTTGCAGAGCTCCAGGTTTATCCAACATATCCTGAAGTCGGGATGTTGCTCTGTAAATGCCTGGAGGTTTTTTCCCTGACATCTCTCCAATGAAAGCAGGATACAGAGAACAGAGCCTCCCCTGAGGCCAAGGCTGAGCCATCACAACTGCCCCCCACACAGGAGGGGTCAGGGGCCCCCCACATGCAGCCCCCAAACCCTGGTGCTGTGCTGGTCCCACCCCCGACTCCCAAAACCTCCAAGAAAATAAGAGTTTTTGTGTTGGAATTCCTCAGGGGAAGGTTTCATGGAAAAAAAAAAAAAAAATTGTGGAGTGCAGCAAACAATTCCCTCTCCTCCTGGTGTAAGAGGACAACACAGCACCCTCCTGGCGGGTGTGGGGGTCTCGTGGGTGGGACACACGTGCCAGGTGTGCCCTGTGCCCAACCCAAAGTGCTGGTTTCACCTCCTGGCACACAACACAGGCGAGTCCCCCCCGTTTTTAGCTCAGGGTCACACTCACCACGAAGGTGTCGTAGGAGAACTTGTGCCTGTGGAGCAGGTGCTGCAGGAAGTTGGCACTCTTGTAGCTGGGATCCCCCCAGGGCATGGCCGAGCACACCGGGCACACCTGTGGGCACACGGAGGGGTGGTACCTGCACAGGGGGCTCCCAGGCAGGTGAGTGCTGCTCCAAACCCCCTGCAGCCTGGCCTCGGGCACTGCCAGGGATCCCACAGCTCCTCTGGGAACTGTGCCAGGGCCTCCCCACCCTCACAGCGAAGGATTTCTCCCCAGTATCCAACCCAAACCAACTCTCTGGCAGTTTGGATCCACTCCCCCTGTCCTGTCCTCTCTCCACCTTTCCTGAAGGTCCTGGAAGGCCACAATTAATTCTCCCCGAAGCTTCTCTTTTCCAGGCTGAACAACCCCAATTTTCTCAGCCTTTCTTCACGGCAGAGCTGCTCCACCCCTCTGACCAACTCGGAGATCTCCTCTGGAGTCGCTCCCACAGCTCCAACTCCCAAATTCCCCACCCTGGGGTCAACCCAGAGGGAACAGGGAGAGGAAATCCAGCACCACCTGCTCTGCAGGAACAGGGGGATCAGCTCATCTAACAAAGCAGAGGCAGACCCCCACCTCCCAGAGGGGCCAAACACAGCTGTGCTTCCACAAACATCCGTGCTGGCGGCCCAGGACGCTGGGGATGGGTTTCCAGAGCTGCCCCACACGCGGCAGCAGCGCTCACCACTTTGTTGGGGTCGTTCCTGTGGTTCTCCATGCAGTGCTTCACCAGCTCCTGCTGGTCCAGGTTGCGGGCCCCGCAGTAGGGACACACGAACGTGGAGCGGTTGGGAATGTTGCTGAGGAGAGCAAGGAGGGGCTCAGATCTGAGGGGAGGCTGCACTGACTCCCTCCAGACTAACACAGCACAGGGTGTGTGGCAGCAGAAACCAGCCCAGCCCTTCCCTGCCCGCTCTGGGGGATCCTTCACCCCACCCCACACCCCAAAACCCGAGCGGCGAAGGGAGGGAAAGGCACAGCATGTTGGAACCCAGGGGGTTCCTATGATGCCTTTGGCCGACACAAAACCTGCTCAGGAGGCTTTTCAGCCTTGCCAGAGGTGTCAGAGACCCTGGAATGATACTAAAAATACCTGTAACTCTGATTCTAACCCATGGAACAGGTTGTCAGCTTTGTATGAGGAATTTCAGGTCACAAAAACTTAGATAGTAAAATAGTAGTAGTTATAAGTAAAAAGAAGGTAATTTGAAGGTATGTACAGGGGGGTTTAGGGCCCTGTACAGGGGGGTTGGAGATCTGTACAGGGGGGTCTGAGACACAAGATGGAGGATTTTTACACGTGGCATGTTATCTTGTGTTCTTCTTCATCACCTCCATCNCTGGGGTTAAGGAGATCACCACAATTGGCGTCCCAGACTGGGCACAAGACCACCACAACAGCACACACACACACACACACCCCTGGATCTCAGGGCATGCACAGAGAGCCACCCTCCCCTCCTGAGGCACAGCAATACCTGGGAATAGGCTGGGACGTGGGGACAACCGGAACAAACTTGGGGCAGTTGGCCATCTGCTCCTGCACCTTGGCGCAGGACGAGACGTGAGAGCGCATTTTGGCCAGGGTCACCTGGGGAAGGAGGATGAAAAACCTTCCTGGAGCTGCAGGGAACACCTCCAGGAGCTGGGTTTGCTCAGCTGAGCTGGGAGTGACCTCTGGGACGACCCACAGCAGTGGCAGCGCTGCACCCGCCCTTGCAGGATTTGGTATCCCCAGATTTCTGTCCCCTGGGAGCAGAGCCTGACCCCATCTGGCTGTCCCCTCCTGTCAGGGAGCTGTGCAGAGCCAGAAATTCCCCCCGAGCCTCCTTTTCCCCAGGATGAGCCTCCCCAGACCCTCCCCGAGCTCTGGACACGTTCCAGAGAATGGAGACAACGGGGACAACGGGGACAACGAGGACAATGGGGACACAGGCAGCTTTACCTTCTTGCTGCAGCCTCTGCAGGGAGCCTTGTAGGACGAGAGCTGTTTCTCCACGCTGGCAGCCTTCTCCACCTTTTTGGGGTCGAAGGGCACGCGGCAGAGCGGGCACAGCGGGGAGGGCACCTGCAGGCAGGGCTGCAGGCATTCCCCACAAAACCTGGGGGCACACGGCAGCCCTGAGCACCCTGCAGGGTCCCTGCAGGGCACCCAGCACCCCAAAAAACACAGCTGGTGCAGGTTTAGCTTTCACAGTTTACAGATTCTGCACTGCACTGGGGTGTAATTCTGAGTTCTCAGAGTTTAGTCAGATAAAATAATTTTTCTCCAGCTTGAGAACCAAGCTGCAGCTTCAGACCCAAAAAGGGCAAAAAAAACAGGGGAATTGAGGAGAGCAAAGTGGGAGATGGGGCTTCATCACCTAAAGTGTAACTGGACAATGAACCCCAATATGGAAATGAACCAGAACTTATAAAAGTGTAAAAAATTGTGACCCAGAGTCCATCCTGTGTCTGTCGTGTGTGTATCTTAGGTGGAGCCCTGGCCAGACTCTTGCACTGCCCAAGGTGTATTTTTTAAATACAAAACAAATTTCAACAAATCCCTGCCTTATTACTTCACCACTGTTTCAGGATCTGAAGCCCGAACTGAGCGTCCGGGCCTGGATCAGCTTATTCCAAGCTCCTTCCACTCCCAGGAGCAAGGGAATCCCAGCAGACCAGAGGAGGTAAAACAGCGAAAATCTGATTTTCCTGCCATTCCCGGCCCCTCCTGCCCGGCTCCAGCCAGCAGGAATGGGCAGTGAAACACCCCAGAGAGGAGCAGGGATGAGCAGGGGGATCACGGAGGGCTCGGGAATCGCTCCC
>VXBU01015227.1:347470-362872 GCA_013400315.1 Bombycilla garrulus | reverse complement strand
CCGAGAGGAGCTGAGTGAGGCCGAGAGGAGCCGAGTGAGGCCGAGAGGAGCCGAGTGAAACCGAGAGGAGCCGAGTGAGGCCGAGAGGAGCCGAACGGGGCCGAGCAGGACCCCCGCGGACTCTCCGGGACCCACTGGGATAAACCGGGACCCACCGAGACCAAGCAGAACTCACCTGGACCCACCGGAATCCACCGGGGCCGAGTGGCGCCGCCATGTGCGACGTGACGGGTGACTGTGGAGGGTGCGGGACGGACGCGGAACCTCCGCGGCGCCGCCGCGCACCGGGAGACAGGTGTGAGTCCGGTCCGGCCTCGGAATGGACCCCCGGGGCCGCCACCGGTACCCCCGGTATTCCGCCGGGCGTCCCCCCATCACCTAAAGTGTAACTGGACCAGTACCCCCCGGTACCGCCCCGGTGTCCCTCCGGTACCGTCCCCAGGATCTCACCGGTGTCCCCCGGTGTTACCTCTGGTGGTACCCCCGGTATCCCCCGGTGCTGCTCCCGGTATCCCCCCGGTACTCCCCAGTGCCATCTCCGATCCCCCGGTAACATCCCGGTATCCCTGGTGCCGCTCCCGGGGGCTCGGGTCCCGGTGTGGCCGGTGTCCCCAGTGACACGGGTCCCCGGGTGCCGTGTCCCCGCAGCCATCCCCGGACATGCATGAAGTGCGGGCAGGGCACGGCCGCTCTCGTCATCCGCGTCGGGGACCCCTTCTGCCGGTGAGGGACCGGGCGGGGACACCGGGGCTCGGGGACACCGGGCTCGGGGACATCAGGACTTGGGGACGTCAGGACTTGGGGACATCAGCAGCTGGGGTCTTTGAGTCTCCAGGAGATGGAGGCTTGGGAGCTTGGGGACATCAGGGCTTGGGGACATTTGTTCTCAGGGACGTTGATTGTCTGGAGCATTGGGATGTTTGGGCTGGGGACAGCGGAGCTCTGGGCCTTCAGGGTTTGGGGACATCAGGGCTTGGGGACATTGAGTCTTGAGGACACAGAGGGGAGGGGACAGTAATGTTGGGGTCATGGCTCAGGGGGATGATTGGGTCTTTGGGGTGTTGGTGACATTGTTCTCCGGGACATTGGTGTTGGGGACATCAAGGGGACGTTGGGCTGTGGGCTCTGGGGGTGTCGGCACAGGAGTCCCCATGTCCCCACGTCCCTCAGCGGCTGCTTCCGCGACTACTTCGTGCACAAGTTCCGTGCCATGCTGGGCAAGAACCGCGTCATCTTCCCGGGAGAGAAGGTACCGGGGGAGGACCCAGGCGGGCACCGGGGGTGGCACCGGAGCCGGTGACCGTCCCTGCTGTCCCCACAGGTGCTGCTGGCAGTGTCGGGGGGCCCGGCCTCCAGTGCCATGATCCGGCAGGTGCAGGAGGTGAGAGTGGGGGCTCAGGGGGTGCAGGACTGGTTCCCCCCTCACCCGACACCTCACCCCGCTCCTCTGCCAGGGGCTCAGCCGGGAGGCGGCCAAGAGGCTCCGCTTCATCCCTGGCCTGCTCTACGTTGAGGGTGAGGGAGCCCCACTGCTGTGTGTCCAGCTGCCCGTTCCCAAACCATTCCCAGCCCATTCCCAAACCATTCCCAAACCATGTCCAACTGCTCATTCTCAAACCATGTCCAACTGCTCGTTCCCAAACCATTCCCTGCTCTGTGTCCAACTGCCCATTCCCAAACCATTCCCAGCCCATTCCCAAACCATTCCCAAACCATTCCCAGCTCCCTGTCCAACTGCCCATTTTCAATTCCCAAACCATTCCCAGCCCATTCCCAAACCATTCCAGCCTTGTTGCCTGTTATCTCCCCCATTCCCGGCCCCACTCTGTTCCCTGCCCATCCTGACCCCATTCCTGTTCCCAGCCCCATTCCCAGCCCGCTGCCCATTCCTTGCACGTTCCCAGCCCCACTCCCCGCTCGCTGTGCCAGGGCCGGGGTGCTGCCACCCTGGCCCCCGGAGCAGGGCAGGGGATGTGACAGCACCCCTGGCACTGCCCCGCTGCCTTCCAGAGGGAGCCGTGCGGGGGCAGAGCCCGGAGCAGCGGCAGCAGACCCTGGCCCAGATGGAGACCCTGCTGCAGGCCACCGGCTTCCCCTACCACCTGATCCACCTGGAGCAGGTATTGGGGTGACAGGGGGACAGCTGCTAGGTGAGGGGATGCACCTGGACAGCTTCCCCCTGGATCCCTCTCTGCCCTGCAGGCGCTGGAGCTGCCCCCGTCCATCCTACAGCCGGGGCCGGAGCGCGCCGGCCCGTCCGGCCCGTCCTACAAGGAGGCCGTGGACAGCTTCATCCAGCAGCAGCGGCAGGACGGGGACAGTGACACCTCTCTGCGGGGTCACAGCACCCAGGACACGCCAGCAGGACCCTCGGCCACCTCCCCCCGCCTGCCGGACGCTGCCCAAACCCAGGAGCTGCTGCGCGGCTTCAAGGCCGCGGGGACGGCGACGGCGCGGGAGGAGCTGCTGGCGATGCTGCGGTGAGGGCCTGGCCCTGTCCCCTGCTCCGGGTGGGTAGGGTGGCTCTGACCCGCTGTCACCTTGTCCCCAGGACCCACCTGATCGTGCAAGCAGCCCGGGACAGGGGCTACAGCAAGGTGATGACGGGCGAGAGCCTCACGCGCGTGGCCGTCAAGCTCCTCACCAACCTCTCCCTGGGCCGCGGCGCCTTCCTCGCAGTGGACACGGTGAGCTGGGGACGGCCACACTCACCCCAGGGGTGACACGGTGCCACGGGGGGCGTGGCTGGGTGGTGGCACAGCCCCCTGGCAGCCCTGCACCCCCAGGGCTTCACGGACCGGCGGCACGGTGACGTGATGGTGGTGAGGCCCATGCGGGACTACACGGCCAAGGAGATCGCCTTCTACAACCGCTTCTTCAGCGTCCCCACCGTCATCGTGCCACCCCTCTTCACCAAGGTACGGGGCTCCCGTGCTGGGGAGGCCACGCTCTGTGTCCCCAGGGCAGGGACAGGACCCCCCAGCCCTGCCCTGCCCTCCCCGTTGGTTCCCACAGCGCCGGGAGAAGCCCAGCATCCACCAGCTGGTGGATCGCTTCCTGCTGGGGCTGCAGGAGGAGTTCCCCTCCACCATCAGCACCGTGTACCGGTACGGGGGGCCCTCTGGGGGTGCTGGGGGTGTGGGGGGATTGGGGGGCACCCACAACCCCCGTTTTGGCTGCAGGACAGGGGAGAAGCTGAGCCCGGAGCCGGCCAAGGCCAGCAGCGAGTCGCAGCGCTGCCTCCTGTGCCTCTGCGGCCTGGACATCGATGGGGGTGAGTGGGGAGAGCACTGGGGGGCTTGGGGGGCTTGGGGAGCAGCCCTCAGTGACCCCCCCGGCTCTTACAGAGGAGGAGTTGGCTCTGGAGCCCACGCTGATCTTGGAGGAGCCAGCAGCAGGGGGAGCACGAGGGCTGGGGGCATTCCAGCATGCCACACCCGCTCCCACAGTGGCACCGCTGAGCGTCCCTGTCCTTGTCCTCATCCTTGTCCCTGCCTCACAGGGCTGAGAGCAAAGCTGCCTACATCCCCCTGCTGTGCTACAGCTGCCGCCTCACCTTCAAGGAGCTGGTGAGGTTTTGGGGTGCTGGGGGTGGTTCTCGGGGCTGCTGGGGGTCCCCAGGCTCACGGCCCCTCTCGTGCAGGGTCCCCTGGACACGCTGCCACCCTACGTGCGCGCCGAGGGCCAGCGCAGGATCCGCAGGTACCGGGGTGGGGTGTGCGGGACCCTCCCCACCTGCTCAGCACCCCCAGGGCCGTGTCCAGCCAGCGTCCGGCCCTTGCAGAGCTGAGATGGAGCAGAACCAGGAGAACCAGGAGTCCAGCAAGAGCTGAAAGGGTTGGGGACAGCGGGGGACACACCTCAGCCCGCTGTGGCACTGCTGGGGCAGGCGCCATGCCTCGGGGATGCCCCGGAGGTTGGTGAGGATTCCTGTTGCACAGGCAGCTNCGGTGCCACGGGGGGCGTGGCTGGGTGGTGGCACAGCCCCCTGGCAGCCCTGCACCCCCAGGGCTTCACGGACCGGCGGCACGGTGACGTGATGGTGGTGAGGCCCATGCGGGACTACACGGCCAAGGAGATCGCCTTCTACAACCGCTTCTTCAGCGTCCCCACCGTCATCGTGCCACCCCTCTTCACCAAGGTACGGGGCTGCCGTGCTGGGGAGGCCACGCTCTGTGTCCCCAGGGCAGGGACAGGACCCCCCAGCCCTGCCCTGCCCTCCCCGTTGGTTCCCACAGCGCCGGGAGAAGCCCAGCATCCACCAGCTGGTGGATCGCTTCCTGCTGGGGCTGCAGGAGGAGTTCCCCTCCACCATCAGCACCGTGTACCGGTACGGGGGGCCCTCTGGGGGTGCTGGGNNNCCTTGTCCTCATCCTTGTCCCTGCCTCACAGGGCTGAGAGCAAAGCTGCCTACATCCCCCTGCTGTGCTACAGCTGCCGCCTCACCTTCAAGGAGCTGGTGAGGTTTTGGGGTGCTGGGGGTGGTTCTCGGGGCTGCTGGGGGTCCCCAGGCTCACAGCCCCTCTCGTGCAGGGTCCCCTGGACACGCTGCCACCCTACGTGCGCGCCGAGGGCCAGCGCAGGATCCGCAGGTACCGGGGTGGGGTGTGCGGGACCCTCCCCACCTGCTCAGCACCCCCAGGGCCGTGTCCAGCCAGCGTCCGGCCCTTGCAGAGCTGAGATGGAGCAGAACCAGGAGAACCAGGAGTCCAGCAAGAGCTGAAAGGGTTGGGGACAGCGGGGGACACACCTCAGCCCGCTGTGGCACTGCTGGGGCAGGCGCCATGCCTCGGGGATGCCCCGGAGGTTGGTGAGGATTCCTGTTGCACAGGCAGCTGGTTTTGTACCCCATTTCTGTCCCAGCCAAGGGCAGGGAGAGCCTCCACCTTCCTTTGGGGTGCAGCAGGTCCCTGGTCCCCCGCCACCAGCTCCCTGCCCCAGCTGCCTGTCAGCCAGGGAGGCCTCAAGTTTGTTTTATTTGATATCTGTATAAATAAAACCATTTGAATTAATAAAAAAAAAAACCAAAAACAAACCCAAAGTCACAAGTGTCTAAAAGTCCAACTGGGGCTGCCAGACCCCCTCAAACGGAGGGGAGTCCACAACCCAGGACCCCCATCCTGGAGCTGAGGGGGGGGGGTTGGGGGGCTATTGCTTGAGTTCAACCTGGTTCTGGAGCAGGGCTGGGGGCAGCAGGGAGGGGGCACAGGCTGGCTCTTGACCCCTCCTCCATCCCCACCTGGCAGCCAGGGGTGCCCAGTGGGTGGGTGGGAATGGGGGGCCACCTCCTGTCCCCCTCCCCGGGAAGGCACAACACGGTCTGTGCAGCTCAGACGGCTTCAAAGCAACGTAAGAAAAACATCCAGAAAAACATCCTCGCTCCAAGGGAGCGCCCAGAACCCCACATCCCACTGCCTCGTGGGGCTGGTTAAGGCATGGCGGTGATGTCCCTGTCAGGGGCAGGCTGGAACTCCTTCCCCCTCTATTCCTTCTCCCGTGTCCATTTGATCATGGTCTCGGGCGAGCGGTAGAGGAAGATGAGCTTGGCGTAGAGCTCCTCCTCCAGCTCCAGCTCGCCCGTCTCCCGCACCAGGAAGATGTCCTGGCACAGCTTGAGGATGCGATCCACGCAGGGCAGCTCCTCGAACATGATGGAGTGGGAGATCTCGCTGAAGAAGCCCCGCACGAACTTGCCGATCACCAGCACGATGGACACGTAGAGCCCCATGATCCTGCAGAGGGAGGGGGCGCATCCTGAATGCCTGGATCCCGCCAGGAACTCCCTGCGGATCCCCCCACAGCCTGGCACCCTGCACGTACCCGTAGCCCGCCAGGAAGCCCAGGATGGGGGGGCTGACTTTGTCGTTGAAGATGATCATGGGGAGGGCGTTGCCCTCTTCGGGAGGGGCGACCGTCAGCCTGAGCACCCACCACTCCACAAAGTGCTCCCCGGGGCCAGAGCCCCTGCGCTCCCGCTTCAGCTGCACGTCCACGTCCATGTAGCTCTCCACGTCATCTGCAGGGTGTGACACCGTCAGAGTGGCTGCTGTGCTCTCAAGGATGGTTTTGTTTTTGTGGGGAGTGACGCAGCGGGACTCGCGTCCTCACTGCCCGCAGGGGCTGGCACCGTGAGGGCCTGGTGTGCTCCCAGAGCTGATTTTTCAGCGAGGGACACACTGGGACTCAAGTCCTCCCTGTCCTCATAGAGGTGGCACCCAGTGCTGGTTTTCCTGTGGGGGACACCTTGGCACTCACCTGGCAGCAGCTGCTTGACAGGCTCAGCTTCGAGGCCGGTGGGCGCCCGGATGTATTTGGGGAAGAGTTTGGGCAAGGTCCTGCAAGACAGCAGAGTGATCAGGGAGGGGGTTACACCATCCCGCCGAGCACAGGGGTCCAGCCACCCCCTCAGGGGACACTCACACGGGGTCATCCCTGGTGCCTTCCAGCAGCTGGGCCAGCTGCACGCGCTGGGGCGCGCCGGGCTCCATGTCCCGGGTGTGTTTGCCGTAGGCGTTCTCCACCGTGCCCCCCTTGCCCAGGTCCCTGCGGGCAGGAGAGGCTCAGTGAGGGCAGGGAGGGGCGCAGGCAGGGCTGGCTGCTCCCCGGCCGTGCCCGAGGTACCTCTGGAAGATCCAGCTGAGGTGCAGGGTCAGGTCGGAGGAGCCGTTCTGCAGCTCCTCCCGCAGCTGCTGGCGGCTGGGCGGGCTGATGCTCCACAGCGAGCCCGAGCTGCCCTCGATGCGGGCGGTCACCACGTCCTCCTCACCGTAGAAGGTGATGAACTGCATGGCCACCTGCCACCAGGAGCGAGGGGACAGGACACGGCTCAGCCCCTGCCCCGGGGCTCTGCCAGCCCCCACCCCGCGCAGCCAGCAGGGATTTATTTTTTGGGGTGTGGGGAGGGGATTTACCGCCTCGCTCTCGAACTCTTTGGTGAGCTCCTCGTATTCCTGCGAGCTGAAGGGCTGGATGTATTGCTGCTGGGAGCTCGTGCTGAACAGAGGCTGGGGAGGGGGACAGGGGGACATCAGCCAGGCGGGGCACCCCGGTGTGCCACCTGAGGACCCCAACACCCAGCCCCACATCCTCACCTCGTACCCCCCGATCCTGAGGTTGACGGTGACGTCGATGGGGTGGTTGATGACGCCCACCACGGAGCGCACCAGGGACATGAAGAGCAGCGGGAACCAGATGATGCCCACGAGGAAGAGGATGATGAGGCCGCCCATGCCGTACTTCACCACCTTCTTCTTCTTCTGCCCCTTGGGCTGGGGGTATTTCTGGCGCAGGGAGAGACAGCACACGGTGCAGGGTGTGCTCAGGGGCTCCCCAGCAAACCCCCCAAAAGGGGTTTAGTGGGGGACCCTTCCCGTACCTTCTCAGTCTCCCGGCTGCACTTGATGATGAAGATGTTGGCGTAGATGTCCTCCACGCACATCCAGTTGGAGAGGGACAGCGTGGTGTCTGTCCACACCCAGTCCATGATGGCCCGCAGCTCCACCAGGAAGGGCACGAGGCGGAACCTGGGGGGCACACGGGGACAGGGCAGTGGTACGGCACCCTCGGCGTGCCCAGGGCTCCCCCGGCCCCGCGCCCTACCCCTGGAAGAGGAAGAGGTTGAGGTGGTTGTATTTCTTGGTGAGGAAGTTGCCCAGGATGCAGGTGGGGTAGCCGCAGCGGATCTGGTAGGCCGACAGCCCGAAGTAGATGCACTTCACAAAGTACCACAGCTGGGCCACCGTGTTGTGGCGGAACAACCTGCGGCGGGAGGGACGCGTCACTCCTCGGCCACCAGCCCGGGCCACCGCGTGGGCTCGGGGACACCGAGGCACAAACCCTTCGGGATGTACCTCTGGGTGACGGCCGGCAGGATTAAGAACATCCAGATGTGGATGCCAAAGACCAGGATGACCTGGAAGATGAGCTTGCCCAGCACGGTCTTGCGGAGGTAGAGCGCGCGGTCGATGACCATGGTGGAGAACTGGAAGAGCAGCATGACCAGGAAAGCCTGGGGCACTTGGTTTTCCGACAGCGAGGAGGTGATGTCGGTGGCCGCCGTGTATCTCTGGGGGGCAGGAGAGAGGTCAGGATGTGGCCCAGCACCACCCCGGGGTGCAGGCAGGGCAGCCAGGGCCCTGTGGGACTCCCCGCTCACCCCAAAGGCCCAGAAGCCGAAGATGACGATGATGAAGTCGACCACGTCAGCCAGGAACATGTAGGCGTAGACGTCGGTGGCCGCGCGGTTCTGCGTGTCCAGGATGTCCCAGAAGAACTTGTGCACTGGCTGGTACGTGTTCTGTGCCCTGCAGGGACACAGGGGACACAGGGGACAGGTGACCGGGAGCGCACCCCACAGCCCCCACCCCAACCAGCACCGCCACGACTCACATGGTGAGGAAGAAGCCCTTGACCCGCAAGCCAAATGCCCTCAGCTTCCTCTGAGCGTGGCTCTCTTCTGACACTTCCTCCTCCTCCTCTTCCTCCTCCTCATCCTCATCCTCCTCGTCCTCCTCCTCGTCCCCTTGAAGCGAGGCCCAGCGTGGGTGACGGCAGGGTCCTGCAGGGCCCCATCCTGCACCCTGGGGGTGCCAGCCTCGCCCCCGACAGTGGCACGAGGGCTGGGCACCGGTGCTCACCTTCCATCGGAACTATCTCCAGCGTCTTCCTCTCCTCCATCCTCCTCCTCCTGAAGCGGAGCTGCATGGCCCCAGCCCCCTCGTCCTGCTCCCCGGACTCGCCCTCTGGCCCCAGCTCTGGCTCCAGCCCCGTGGCAGCTCCCGGTGCTCCGGGCTGGGCCGGAGCCTCCAGCCCGTCCTCAGCCACCGCCGGCGGCGCGGACACGGCTTCCTCCGCCTTCTCCTCCCCGTCCTTGCTCTCCTGCTTCTCCTTTGTCGTCTTCTCCTCGTCCCACAGCCCGTAGGACTGCGGAGGGACGCGGTCAGGGGCGTCCTGCTGCCCCCCAGCCCCACACACCTCACTCCCCACCCTGCAGCACTGGTGGGAAACCACGGCAGAGCCACCCAGCGCCCACTGCGTTCTCCCAGAGACCCCAGGAGCAGCTCCAGCTCTCCCCAGGTGCCCACCCACGGCCCAGGGCTCACCAGCAGCAGGGAGCGATGGAAGAAGAGGGCCAGGAGCTGCACGAGGTCGTTCTTGATGTAGTTGTTGGACTTCTCCAAGCCCAGGATGCGCGGTGGGAAGAAGGGCCTGCCCTCGTAGCGCAGCAGGGTGACGTAGCCGTTCCAGGGCAAGAACCCAAACTGGAAGAAGTACTTCAGCACCACCGACAGCTGTGGAGACGCCGGGGTCAGCGGGTGGCAGCGGGGGCCGGGTGGCACCGTCCCGTCACCGGCCGGCCCCTGCCCACCTCGGTGAAGATGATGGCGGTCATCCAGAAGCGCTTGGTGGGCCGGGGGATGGAAAGCATGGCCCAGAGGAAGATGAGGATGGGCAGGAAGAGGGACATGAGGGAGCCGGTGACCATGTTGTTGATGATGATGACGAAGTAACAGAACAGCTCCGAGTGGGCGGTCACGCAGCGGTATGAGGCCAGCAGCAGCTTCAGGAACCGGTTGTGGGACTGGTAGAATTGCTCTGACTCCTCCAGGTCGGTGACACACAGCCTCCTGCGGGATGAAGGAATGGGGTGAGCCCCCCATCCCTGTGCCACTGTCCCCATCCCCGCTGTCCCCAAGCCCACCTGCTCCTGAGGAGCTCGCTGGCAGTCCGCTTGCGCTGCTGGGGCACGGTGAGGAACTGCTGATCCTCAGCCACGTCCTCCACTTGCCACGTGCTCGCCACGCGCTCCAGGCTGCTGGGAGAAGGGGCAGCTCTTAGGAACCCGCTGGAGATGACACAGGGACAGGGGTGAGCCCCTTGCCCCACCTGTGGCACTGCCAACGGCCCCCTTGGGGTATTTGTGCACCCTTTGGGGTTATCTGCGCACCCCATGGGCATCTGTGCACCCCTCAGGGTATCTGTGCTCCCCCTGGGGTATCTGTGCATCCCCTGGGGTATTTATGCACCCCTCAGGGGTATCTGTGCACCCCTCAGGGTATCTGTGCACCCCCTGGGGTATCTGTGCACCCCCTGGGGCATCTGTGCACCCCTCAGGGTATCTATGCACCTGCCTGGAAGCGCCGCTTTGGGAATCCGCAGCTGTGGGGCCGGGCGGGCTCAGCTCCTGCGAGATCTCCTCTTCCCACTTGTAGAGCTCGTTTGGGAACTCCTCGTTGATGTCCTCTCCCTGCGGCAGGCAGGACGTCAGCGCCACCGCGGGGTGCCACCCCTGCCGCGCCCCCGGCGTCCCCCCGGGCTCACCCTGGCCAGGCGCTGCGCCATGACGCATCTCTCGAGCTGCAGGATGTGCGAGATGGCCGTGTGCTCCCGCGTGCACGTGTCCAGCCACTGCGTCAGTCCGTCCACCAGGGCCTGGAACAGCAGCCACAGGAACCTCAGCGTGTTCAGAGCCCGCTGCAGGACGTTGCTCCGCTCTGCCGGGGCGAAGAGAGGGGTGGAGGGTCACTCGTGCCTGCTCAGACCCCCCTGTCCCTGCGGGATCCGCCGCAGTCCTGCCGCCACCTACCAGAAACTTCCGTGCTGTCCTCCTCCCGGCCTCCGGCCTCTTCGGCAGCCTCCACCTCTGTCCTTGCGCCATCCCCTTGAGGGTCAGACCCCAGGGAAGGATGAACGTCATTGTTGGGGCTCTGCCATCCACCACCCATCCCCTGTCACCTCACATCACCAAAGAAGCTGCACAGCTGGTGCCCAACACCACTGCAGCCACCAGAGGGTCCCCACGCACACCGGGAGAGCACACCGGGCAGGGCTGTGTCCCCTCCTGTCCCCTCAGCCCTGTTTTGGGGTGTCACACTCACCTGCGGTGCTCCCAGTGCTGGGCGTCTGGGGCTGCTCGGGGCGCTCCTGCTGCCGCAGCACCGTCCTGGTGTTGGTCACCCAGGCCTGGTAGGCGAGCTGGAGGGGGACAGGGGCCATCAGCACCCTGGGGACACTGCCAGCCCTCCGGCTGCCCTGCAGTCCCCCAGCCCCGCTCACCTGGAAGGCGCTCGGCCTCCCCGACCGTGGCTCCTCCTGCACCTCCTCCTCCTCCTCGCTGTCCGACTCGAAGAGGAAATAATCCCCGGAATGTAGCACTGCAGGGGAGCACAGGGTGTCACAGCACGGCCAGGGGTGTCACAGCACGGCCAGGGGTGTCACAGCATGGCCACGGCCATGGTCAGGACACAGAGAGCCATGGCAGGGGTGTCAGGACACAGCCAGGGGTGTCACGGCACAGCCGGCACCATGGCAGGGANACAGCACAGCCAGGGGTGTCACAGCACAGCTGGCACCATGGCAGGGGTGTCACACCCCAGGCTGGCCCCACTGCCATCTCCCAGTGCTCTGCCTGGCACTGAGGACACCATGGGGACATCAAAGCCAACTGCCACGTCCCCAAAGCGGCGTCCCTCCAGCGCCAGCGCTCAGAGGTGACCGACGTGGGTCACCCCAAACCCAGGCTGCCACCCCCAGTGCAACACCCCATCCGTGCTGGGCAGCACAGAAGCCACGGTTCGTGCTTTGCGGCCGAGCCTGGGGACAGGGGACACGCAGGGTGTCACCTTGGTCAGGCAGGGCCTGGGCCTCGTGAACGCCCCGTGCCGGGGCCGTACCTGCAGCGTGGTCTGACCACGGCCGGCGCCACCACTGCTCCCTCAGCTGGGACGGCTCTGCGGGGTCACCGGGCGCTGTGGGACGGCACACGGGGCTGAGGAGGCCGCACTCAGGGCAGGAGGAGTCACGGGGCTCCACCAGGATGTGTCCCAGGAGGGGTTGGGGACACGGGAGGGACACCCCGGCTCTCACCTGATGTGGCCCGTCCCTGCCCCAGGCTGGTGCTGCGGGGCAGCCGGCCCTGGTGGTATTTCTGCTGCTTGGCTCGGATCCGCTCCATCCTGCGGGCACGGGATGCTGCAGAGCCCGCTCCCCCCGGCCCCCCGGGGTACCCCACACCCTCAGGGGTACCCCACGCACGGAGAGGGGTCCCAGTGCCCCCCAAACCCACTCACTGCCGCTTCAGCTGGTCCAGAGACTTCTTCTCAGCGAGCTGGTGGGCGCGCAGGCTCTTCATCAACCTGGCCTTGAACAGCGCCACGCCCCTGGGGGACAGGGACAGCGGAGGGTCAAAATATGGGATGATTTAAATAGAGAAAAGCAGTCAATTGCTGCACCCCTCACTGAAGGGAGCGACCCAAAAAAGGGGAAAAGATGAACAGCTACCCGAATAAATCCTACAACACCATGGAGCAGCCCCTGGGAACCCAAACCAATTCAGATATGGAGCCACAGAGCTGATCATTCCCAGCATCCACTGAACCCCCGGAACCCCCAGCACCCACGGGGACCCTCCAGCACCCCAACCCCACCTGGAAGGCTGCAGGGCAGAGGCCTGGAGGTCCCACATGACGTGCACGTAGTAGGAGCTGAGGAAGACGCGGCGCTGGAGCAGGAGGAAGAAGAAGCAGATGCTGTCCCAGATGATGCCGGCCTCCTCCACGGGCAGCGCGCAGTCCTGGTCCTTGGGCAGCGCCTTGGCTGGCAGGCAGAGGTGCAGGCAGGTCAGGCAGCAGCCCAAAGCTGCAGCCCTGTAAGGGTCGGCTCAAAGATCTCGTTTTGCTTCCTAANCACCTTCTCTCTCTCTCTCTTTCTCTCCCTACTTTGCTCTCTTTCTCTCTCTCCCCTCTATCACATAACTGACTTGATCAGCACTCAATAAAGTGCTTTGTTGTTTTGTTGAAATTATAGTCGCCTGCTGTTTGCCTCTTATTTTGCACCTCAAGATCCCTCGAACCATCACGATTTCTGCCTCGATGTTAAAGCGGATCGTGACAAGCCCCCCACGCCCCCTGGACCAGCAACTCACGGTCGTAGTAGCCCTTGACGGTGCAGACGAGGCTGAAGAGCTGGATCACCCAGCAGAAGTTGCTCTGCATCTGCTGCACGAAGACGCAGGACAGGAGCTGCGGGCACAGAGAGGGCCCGTCAGCACCACAGGGGCGAGCCCAGGAGGGGCCCGCGCATCTCAACGCACCGACAGCATGTTCTTGGAGATGATGATGGTGATGTTGTAGAGGATGAGGCAGTCCCAGAGCGCCAGGCGGGCGCGGGTGGGCTTGCGCAGGATGGCGGTGCCCGAGAGCAGCAGGTAGAAGCAGGCCAGCAGGTAGCCCAGGCCGAAGAGGCTGATGCGGACGGCGCCCGTCATGAAAACCACCACGAGCACGACCCAGAAGAGGTAGCGGAACACCACCACCTTCGCCATGTCCAGGTAGGACCTGTGGACGGGGTGGTCAGAGCAGGGACCGCGTCCCCTCCCAGCAGCCACCCCCAGCGCGGTCCTGGTCCCCCCCACAGCCCTGTCGTGGGGGACAAAGGGCTTGGTCCCAGTTTATGGCACTGTGAGGGTCCAGCACATCACCAGGGGTGTCCTGGAGCACCTCGTCTCCTCCCAGAAGAGCCTCAGGGTGTCCCTGCTCCAGCCATCAGGGGGCCGTGCCCAAAGGGGTTCCAAGCCCATCCCAGAGGATCCCAGCCCAGCAGGTCCCATCCTACCCACACCTCAAGGGGTCCCATCCCAGGGGATTTCCCATCTAAGGGTGGGATCTCACCTGTCCCTACCCCAAAGGGTCCCATCCCAGGGGGAAAGCCCATCTTGTCCACACCCCAAAGCTTGGAATCCCAAGGGTGGGATTCCATTGTGTCCCTACCCTAAAGAGTCCTATCCCAGGGGGGGAGCCCACCTTGTCCACACCCCAAGTTTGGAATCCCAAGGGTATGATTCCATTGTGTCCCTGCCCCAAGGGGTCCCATCCCAGGGAGGAACCCATCTTGTCCACACCCCAAAGTCTGGCATCCCAAGTTTGGAATCCCAAGGGTGGGATTCCATTGTGCCCACACCCCAAGGTGTCCCATCCCAGCTGGGTCCCATCCTCTCCACACCCCGGGCACCCCATCCCAGAGGAGTGCCCCATTCCCATCCCCGTGTCCCCGGCCCGGCTCGGGGCGCTGCACCCACTTGCAGTAGATGAAGTTCGGGGTGGGGTTGTGGTGGTCCTGCTCCCGGTCCAGCCGGTCCGAGTTGTCCCCGGCCGCCCTCAGCCACGGCTCGGAGCGCTCGGCCTCGAACACGCGCCACTGCTGCGCCGCGCACAGCAGCAGCATGAAGTCATCTGAGGGAACACGGCTCAGCCCGGGCCACGGGGCTGCCCACAGTGCTGGCACCCCCAAAAACCTCCCCCGAGGCGTGGGGCGTCCCAGGCTGGGAGCTCGTTCATCCCCTCCTGGCAGGTGTGGCTTTCCCAGAACCCCATACCCATTCTTGGAGCCCCCAGAGCCCCCAGACCCATTTCAGAGCCCTCAAACTAATTTCAGGAGCCCCCAGACCCACCCCTGGCACCCTCACATTCACCCCAGATGCCCCAGACCCATTTTGGGAGCCCCCAGACCTATTTCAGAGCCCCCAGACCCACATCCTGGCCCAGGCTCAGGTGGCCCTCCTGGCCCAACCCCAGGCTACAAACAAGGACAACTGTTTTCCTAGGCCACACCTCCTCTTTAACCCAGCGTGGATCTCTCCAGGCCCCTCCTTTTCCCAAAATGGGGTGGGAAAACAATTCAGCTCCCCCAAAAAGGGATGGGGTTTGCCACGACTCCTTGTCCAACGGGGTGTGTGTGATTTAAGCTCTACCTCCAGCAGAGTGGGGCTCTTAAAGCTCCTCCACCCTTCCTGCCTGTCCTTCCCCTCCCAGAAGCAGGATGGGACCCCACAGA
The DNA here is from genome assembly GCA_013400315.1 of Bombycilla garrulus. Lineage (NCBI taxonomy): Eukaryota > Metazoa > Chordata > Aves > Passeriformes > Bombycillidae > Bombycilla > Bombycilla garrulus. Next base: position 348,043 of record VXBU01015227.1, on the reverse strand, counting down.
TGGCTGGGGAGGTCCCAGAGGTTCAGAGGGGACAGGGGCTGGAACAGGGTGACAGGAGCTGGAGCAGGGGGACAGGGCACCACACGGGCACAGGGGGTACTCACTGATGAGGTTGGTGGACTTGGGAGGCTCGAAGAAGTCGGGCAGGTAGAGCCACTTGATGAGGGCCGAGTTGAGGGGAATGGTGTTGCTCCAGCGCCACGGGTAGTCTGGGGACCAGCGGGCACGATCAGCGCCAGGCCCCTCCTCCAGCCCCTTCCCAGGGCGTGCGGACGGTGCCCCGCGGAAAACCCGGGTGCCCCCGTGCCCCTTACCCATGCAGAGCGCGGGAGGAATGCCCAGACACAGCAGGTACTGGTAGAGGAAGAAGACGACGAGGAACAGGCAGTACTTGGGCCAGAGGCGGGCGATGGCCGCGCGCCGCCGCCGCGTCAGCATCACCACGAGCCAGCAGCCTTGCAGGATCACCAGCAAGTTCATCCGCTGCCCGATCACGTTCACGATCATCAGGAAGCAGATCTGAGGGCGCAGGGGGGGTGAAGGGCTCAGCACCCGCACGCCGCGAGCGCTGGG
>VXBU01015227.1:329268-340156 GCA_013400315.1 Bombycilla garrulus | reverse complement strand
CCCTGCAACCTCAGGGCATCCCCATCCATCCATCTCCTCCAGACTGGGAGGAGACCCCAATAAACCCCTGCACTACCCTGATCCCACCCCGGTTTTCAGGACACCCCAATCCACCCCCATGCCCTCCCAGCCCCTTCCTGGCTCAGAGAACATCCCAGTCCATCCCCAAACCCTCCCAGACTTGAATCCCTCCCACCCCATACCCCGAAAATCTCTTCCAGGCTCGCAGGATGCCCCAATCCACCTCCACACCCTCCCACACTTTGATATCCACCCAAATCCCTCTCCCTGCCCTCCCAGGTCCCTCCTGGCTTGCAGGACACCCCGTCCCACGTCCCTGCCCCGTACCCAGGGACTCGGTGTCCTCGTCTCTGGAGCGGGAGGTCTCGGCAGCGGCCGCATCCCGCAGCAGGCGGCTCCCGTGCAGCTCCTCGGACCTGCGGCAGGGGTGGCTCAGAGAGGGGACGGGGGGCTCGGGGTGCAGGGTGTCACCCAGCACTGGGTCCTACCTGGGGACGGGGCAGGGGGCAGCAGAGGGGGCGCGGATGCGCGCCGGGTCGGTGATGCGCATGAAGGGCTCGTGGAAGTAGTGGAGCTGGAGGATGCAGGCCAGGAGGAAGAAACCCAGCAGGAGGATGCTGGAGAAGAGCCTGGAGACGCTGAAGCGCTCCAGGCCCAGGTCACTCAGCCTGCACAGGGACAGCAGGGTGAGCAGGGGGTCTCATCCAGACCACCCCAAACAGGCACCGAGCCCCTGCGCCGGGGTTCAACCCAAATCCACTCTGTGCCTCGGTTTCCCCGTGTGCCACCCAGCCCTGGTGCCAGCAGGGACCCCGCGGTGCGTGGGGGACACTCACTCGTCCTGAGTAAGCTCGGTCAGGTTCTGCCAGTAGCCAGGGAAGTCCTCGAAGTGGTAGGTGTAGGTGACCATGAGCACCGCCATGGTGTAGGCCACCACCAGCCACCAAAACCCCTTGAGCACCTTGCGCCACAGGCTGTAGTACACCTGCGGGGACAGAGGCGTCAGCGGGGCCGCCCTGGGAACGACATGGGTCCCCGGGGGTCCCCAGCCCCTCCACCTGGAACAGGATGATGCAGAGGAGGAAGAGGAGCATGTAGACGATCTTGTAGACGACAAGGCGGCCGGTAAAGGTCACCACGATGAACTTGCCGCCGCAAACGCAGATCCAGAACTTGGCGAAGAAATTCTTCACCACCTCCCCCAGGTTCTGCAGCACGTCCCGCATCTGCCTGGTGTCTGTGGGGCACGCAGGGGCTGCAGGAGCTGGGCGGGGGACACCGGTGTCCCTCCCCGCTGCGGGGTGCTCAGCGCGGCACAGCGCGGGTGGCACCGCCTCACCTGTGTCCGTGACAGACACCTCCAGCAGCGGCGAGGCCCGGGCCCTCCTCGGGAGCACCTTCTCCGTGACGAACCTCCGCAGCAGCATCCAGAAGGTGAGGGTGAACAGGAGCTGCGGGGGCGGGCGGTGAGCGGGGACGGCCGGACGGCGGCGGGGACAGGAGCGGGACGGTGCCACACTCACCTTGGCCCCCAGGTCCATGCAGGGGTAGTCGGGGTGCACCAGCCCCAGCGGCTGCAGCCGCACGAAGCTGACGCGGGTGGGCAGCTCGTCGGCCAGGTCCATGGCCCACACGTACTGCAGGATGCACAGCGTGACGGCGTAGAGCACCAGGAAGGGCGAGCAGAGCATGGCGAAGTGCCGCCGGCTCCGCACCGCCCAGATCACGCACGCCCAGAGCAGCAGCACGAAGGTCAGCCAGCTGTGGTAGGTGATGCTCCACACCTGAGGGCAGCGAGGATGAGGGCTCACGTCCCCCCGCTCTGTGTCTGTGTCCCCTCCCCAGGGCAGTGTCCCCCCACAGCTCTTTACCATCATGGCGATGAGGGCGGACACGTAGCTCTGCTTCATGAGGAGGTGGCCCACGGTGTGCAGGGGCAGCCACGCCGCCGAACGCCGCCTGGCTGGCACGGGGCGGGGGAGCGTGCGGTGCCCCCGGGCTGCGGGCACGGTTTGGGGACAGGGGGAGCGTGAGGAACCCCGGGATGGAGGCAGAGTTTGGGGAGGGGGAGCCTGAGGAACCCCAGGATGGAGGCAGAGTTTGGGGAGAGAAGGAGTGTGAGGAACCCCGGGATGGAGGCAGAGTTTGGGGACAGGGGAGTGTGAGGAACCCCGGGATGGAGGCAGAGTTTGGGGAGGGGGAGCCTGAGGAACCCCAGGATGGAGGCAGGGTTTGGGGACAGGGGGAGTGTGAGGAACCCCAGGATGGAGGCAGAGTTTGGGGACAGGGGAGTGTGACGAACCCCAGGAAGCAGGCAGAGTTTGGGGAAGGAGAGCCTCAGGAACCCCTGGGTGGCAGGAAAAGTTTGGGGGAGTGTGAGGAACCCTCAGGATAGAGGCAGGGTTTGGAGAAAGGGGGAGTGTGAGGAACCCCCGGGAAGCAGGCAGAGTTTGGAAAGAGGGAGAGCCTGAAGCAGCCCTGGGTTGCAGGCAGGGTTTGGGGAGGGAGATCCTGAGGAACCCTTGGGCTGCAGGCAGGGTTTGGGGAGGGGCTGGGGTCAGGCTCACCTGCACTCAAGATGTGGACGGTGCAGTTCTCATTGCTGGCGCTCGGCTTCCCAGTGGTGGGGGACAGCACGGGCTGAGGGCAGAGAGGGCTCAGAGCCCACCCTGGCACCGCCATCCTGCACCCACTCCCCGCACAGCCCCCCAAACCCACCTTGGTGGCCTCGGCCACGTGGTCGGTGTCCTTGGGCCAGCTCTCCAGCTCCACCAGGTCCCTCGGGCGCGGCCGTGCCGGCGTCGCGGTTCTCTGCGAGGGGCAGGAGCCAGCTCGGGGCACCCACTGGGGAGCAGGAGCGTGCCCCAGCCCCCTGCCGAGCCACCCCACGCTGCCCCCGCCTCCCCTCGCCCCAGGGCAGTGACAGCCAGGCACACGCTGTCACCGCTGTCACCAGGGGGTCTGGCTCAGCGCTGCAGCCCCTCACCTTGGCCTCCAGCCGACGCAGCTTCACCAGGGTGGCCATGGCGTAGCAGAGCAGGAGCAGGACGCCGGGGTTGGCGTACACAGTCCAGGGGTAGCTGGTGTTGAGCTGCAGCGTGTTGGGCTGCGAGCAGTTGTGGTACAGGATGATGTCATTGAAGCCAAACAGCCTGCGGGGACACACGAGGTGGCATTGACCCCTGGTGGGGACAGGGCAGCTCACCTGGCACCTCAGGGGGACCCTGGGCACAGCTCCCACCCCACGGACTCACCGTGCCCAGATGGTGGGGGGCGGGAAGACGCCCTGCACGAAGGGGGTCTGGTAGGCGTAGAGGCACAGCAGGTGGCAGGTGCCGTAGAGGCCCACGAGGACGCAGAGGACGTTGAAGGCGCGGTGGCTGCCGGGGAGGTGACAGGACCACCAGGTGCACAGCCCCACGAAGAGCAGGAAGTAGACGCTGGAGGAGGCGGAGGGCAGGGTGATCCCTGGGGAGCAGCGCCCCACGGGCGGTCAGTGCACAGCCCCCTGGACTGAGAGCACCCCCCTGGAGCCAGAATTGCTCCTCATTCCTCCTCAGATCCCTTCCCCTTGGACTGAGTTTCCCACCTTGGACCAAGTTTTTCACCTTAGACCAAAAGAATCTCCTTCCTCTTGGTCCAAGCTTTCCCCATTGGAACCTAAATTTTCCCCGCTGGACCCTAAACCCATTTTCAGACCATGCATTGCTCATGCATGGAATGAACACCATCCCTCCCCACACTGAGCATCTCTCCCTCCACAGACCAAGCATTTGACCCTCAGAGTGAGCAGCTCTCCCCTGCACTGGGATTTCTCCCCTGGATTGAACATTCTCCCCCCTAAACCACACACCCCTTCCCCTTGGGGAATGTTTTCCCCTCCCTCCACGCATCCCCTTGGAAGGGAAATCCTCCCCTCACACACCGAGCGTGCTTTCCCTCAGACTGACCATCACAACCACCCCGGTCTGAGTGTCCCCCCTTGGGCCAAGCGTGCCCCCCGTGCCCGCACACCCCGTGCCCACCTGCCAAGGCCAGCAGCAGGATGGCCAGGCCCTTGCCAGCCTCCCAGAGCAGCCAGTGAGCCTTGTCCCGCAGGCGGCTCCTCAGCCGCGTGTCCCTGGTGACCGCGCGCCGGCGCCGCCCCGTGCCCTTCTCTTCCCTCTGCCACGGAAAACCAGGCCGCTGTGAGCTCTTTGACCCGATCCCGGGCACCTCCTGGCCGTGCCTCAGTTTCCCCGCTCCATGGAGGGCAAGAGTGGCCGGCCAGGCGGGCACAGCGCCCGGCACCTGGCCGTGTTTATCTCGTCAGCCGCCTGGAAAGGCCTCCGAAGGGCGGCTGTTGTTCTTGGCTCCGGGATCCGGGTTCCCAGCACTGAGCTTTTTTCCAGGCTGCCTCCCTCGCCGGCCCCGGGCTCACAGCAAAGGCATCTGCTCCGGTTACAGCGCGGCACGGCCGGGGGCGGGCACAGCAGCCCGGGCTGCTGGGGGTGCCGCTGGGGCTGGGTGTGCCTGGGTGACCCCACTGCAGGACCCCAGTGTCCCCGTGAGCTGCTGGCACTGCCAGGTGGGGCTGGCACGGCGCAGCACCCAGCCCCGCACCGGTGACTCGAGCTGGGGGCCAGCACCCCAGAACTGCCCACCCCACAACCCCTGGGGCAGTGCCAGAGCGAACGCGGGCACTCCTCCACGGCTGAGTCACCCCAAGCTGTGTGACAATGACCGTGCCCTCCAACCTGGCCAAAACTGCCCCAAATCGGGTCCCTGACCGCTGGGCATGTCCCCACGCCAAGCCCCACGCCGTGCCCAGGGAAGGGACAGGGCGGTGACAGTGCCACAGCCAGGCTGGCGGTGGGATGTGGACGGTGGCACGTCCCCACGGCCACGGGGGTGGCTCTCACCCATGCAGAGGACCCCAGGGAGTCAGGATTCCGCCTGGAGGTGGCCGGGCTGAGGCGGCGGCACAGGCACAGCGACAGCGATGAGACCAGCAGGATGCCGACGTCGGGTGCCACCAGCCGCACCGAGTTGGGAATGTCCCTCAAGTCCAACCTGCGGGGACAGCGGGACAGGGGAGGGCTCAGGGGTGACCCCCCAGCCACCGCCAGCCCCCAGCCCCACACCCTTCGGGGTGCCCTTACCTGGTGACCCCAATGTGCCGAGCAAGGACCTCCCAGGTGCTGCCTGTGGGAAGGAGGGGGGCACTGAGTGAGGCAGACCGCGCCCGGGGGGCCCTGAGCACCCCCAAAACATGGGGAGAACATTCCCAGCCATGGAAGTGCAGGATGGGCTCAGCGGGCACCCAGCACGCACCCTGGCGTGGCACAGGGTGTCCCCAGAGCTGGCATTGGCACCCTGCAGAGCCCCAGAGTCCCCAGGATGGGTCCCACACGTCACCAGCTCGAGGGTGCAGCCCCTCAGGGGAGCAGGGCTGCGGGGGGTGGGTGAGGGTGGGCACCCCCTACTCACAGCTGGGCCCCAGCAGCTGGTCCAGGACGGGCAGCGTGTACAGGCAGATCTGGAAAACCAGGTGGGCCAGGAGGAAGAGGATGCTGGTGCCCAGCAGAGCTTTGAGGATGCGGCTGGAGTGAGCTGTGGGACACGGGCAAAGCTGTCACCCACCAGCCCAGGACACCGTAACCCCAGCAGGGACCCTGAAGTAACCACCAGTAACCCCAGCAGGGACTGGGAAGGGCTCACTGTGCCCAGAGAGTCCAGGGCTGGCATCCCCCCAGGGCTTTGCCCTCACTCTTCACCCAGCACAGCCCAAGGGCACCCAAGAGCCAAAGCCCAGCACCGCCCTCCACGTCCCTGCAGCACCCAGCTGGCACCTCCCCGGCCCTGCTGACCCCTCTGGGGTGCACTCAGCATTGCCATCCCTGCTGGAACACCCCGTGGGAGAGCTCCAGGGGTGCCCCCACTCCCAGCCCCGTCAGCCCCTCCACCAGCTGCAGCCGTGCCCCCATCCCACCCGGCTCTCGGGGCCCTGTGCCCGTTCTCCTGGCCAGCGGGCGGAGTAGGCAGCGAGCCCACCGCAGCTGCGAGCCAGCCTGGGGGCGGCCCCGGGCCAGCAGCTTTCCCTGCACTTGTTTTTTCCTGTAAATCCACAGAAAGGCTCTCGCAGCGCCGGGATCCGGGGCCGTGCGAGCCCATGAAATATTCACAGGGTAAAGCTTTCAGCCGCGGCCGTGCCAGGCGCCGGGGTCACAGCCGGGCACGAGGGGCTACGGGCACGCACCTGCCCCGCTGTGGGTGACCCTGGACGGGGCTGAGGGGCTGCCGGTGCTGTGCCCACACAGCCCAGCCCTGAGGTTTTGGGTCAATAAGGCTCCAAAGTGGCCGTGCCGGAGCAGGAGGGCTATTAATAGCCCCGCCGGGCTATAATTAACAGAGAGAGGCTCCACACGGAGCCGCGCTGCCCAGGCTGGGTGAAACCGCAGCGGAGGTGCCCGCGGGAGGGGGGTGCCAGCTCCCCGCCCCACCCATCCCAGCCCCGCAGCCCCAGGTGAGCCCCTTACCTGCGCGGAAGCCTGAGGAGGGCCCCGGGAACCAGGGCAGGAGCAGCAGGAAGAGCAGGTACACCAGGGACAGCACATTGTAGCGGAAAACGCAGGCTGGGGACAGAGGGACAGGGTTAGGGACACGGTTAGGGGACAGGGATGTGGCACAGGGAGGGCTCACAGCTGCACCCCCCCACCAGCACCACGGGGATCCCCCAAAAGAGAGGCACCCCGAAATGGCAGTGGAATTGGGGTCCTGGGTGATGCCAGGTGGGACAAGGGGGTCAAGCCCCACAAAAGTGCCACTGGAAAGAGTTACACAGGCAGTGCCACTCCTGGTGGCCCACGTGGGTGACAAGGAGGAGAGGGGATACCAGAGGTCCCAGACACATGGGGTGACAGGAAGAGGAGCCATGAGAAAAATCTGCTGCGTTTCCACATGATTCCCACAAAATCATTGCAGAGACCCCCCGAGGCAGGCTGGGACCCCCACCCGTGACCCCCGCAGTGGGGTGCTGGCACTGCACCTGTCCCCAGCCCTGCTCTGGGTGTGCCACCAGCTCAGCACCTTCCTCCTCGCTTATTTTTAGACCTAAATTACAGCTTGTTTGGAGGCACGAAACTACCGGGGGAGCGGGGCCGAGCCAGCGCCCTGCAGATGGGGACAGGGACGGGGACAGGGACATGGCGGGGGCAGCTGCCACCCCGGCTGGGGACGCTGCATTCCTGTCACCACACTGACAGCGACAGACACCCGCACATGCACCGGCAGGAGCTGGGAGCATCCCCAAGGCCGAGGGGAGGGGCAGCACCACCGAGACACCGCGGGGTCGGGCCTGGCTGGAGATGGGGGAATGAGCTTTGTCACCGTGCCCTGCTCCTGGGACACCTCCCATGCCACCAGCAACGGGGGACAGCCTCAGGGAATGGTGTTGGTGACCCCGGCTGTGCACGGGCAGGGCACGGAGCTGCTCCCCTTGGCGCCCCACAAGGGAAGGGGGTGAGCCAGGGGGGCCCTGCCCCCGTGGGACTGGGGGGTGAGGGCGGCCTGGCCGGGCGCCAGGGACGTGCTCTGCACCGCGGCCAGGCACGGCCCTTCCTGTGTTTACGAGCTTTCAATGCGACAACACATCCTGGGCTGAGGGACAGCGCGGCCGGGGGGGACACGGCACAACCCCGGGGACAGCGGGGCACCCGCGGAGGGAGCGCCCAGGAACGTCCCGGGCTGGGGTTAAAACCGGCCCCAGCCCCCAGCGGGGTCCCCGCGTGTCCCCAAGCCCGCAAAAGCACAGCCCGGCCCCGAGCGGGGCTGGGGGGCACCAGGAGCGTCACCAGCGGCCACCTCCCCGCGGTGACCCCGGGACGCGTCACCTCCCGCAGCCGCTGCCGCGGGCTCCTGGCTGTTTCGGCAAACCATGACCTCATGGAGCAAACATTCCAGCCGAGAGGAGCCTTCCCGGCACGGCACGGGGGCGAGACGCTGCTCCGGCTTCCGTGGGAGCCGCGCCGGGCGCCTCGGCCGCTGGCACCGCCGTGCCACTGCCCACCCACCGCAGTGCCCACCCTCGGGTCACCCAGCCCCCCTGGGGTCACCCAGCCACGGCCACGGCCTGGGGGCACGCTGGTGGCACGCTGGTGGCACGTTGGTGGCAGCACTGGCAGGTCCGATGCCTGCTGGGCACTGAGGGGGCACCCACACACCGACCCCGTTCTTTGGTGCCACCAGCACCCCCGGGACCGTGCGGGTGGCAGCTCACCCTGCAGCCCTCGGGCATCCCCAGGAGAGCTCCCACAAGTGCTCGATGGCTCCAAGGAGGGAAAGAAAGAAAGAAAGCGGTGCCAGCCAGGTTTGGGAGCACCCTCGGCGCCCGGCCTGGCACCCACCGGGCCGCAGCGGGGCGTGCCGTGCCCGGCTGCGTGGGTGCCCCGTCCTGCCCAGTCGGAGGGAACCCGGAGGGAACCGGTTCCCCGCGGTGCTGACAGCGGGGAAAGCGCCAGCACGGAGAGAAAAACCAGTTTGGCGTGTGGGGAGAGCAAACCCGCCCTCCGAGCGGCCGGCTGGGCCCGTGGGTGGGTGCAGCACCCACAGCCCCCTCCCCACGCCAGCAGTGCCCTCGCCCACGGCACCCTGGGGTGCCTCTGAGCACTCACCTCGCCCCTCAGTCAGGTATTTTGGGTTGGCACCCCAATTCCTGCCTGCCCAGCCCCGTGACCCCCGGAGCAGCTCCCACGCTGCCGGCAGTTCACCACCGCGGCGGCACGTGAAATATTAATGACATTAATGAGGCGGGAGGAGGGTAAATTGCTGCACTGGGGAGCTGGGCGGGATGTCCTGGGGTTCCTCCGTGCCAGCCTCAATTGAATTTCCCCGTGGGAGGGGATTGGGGTCACCGGGCGAAGTGGGAGCAGCCAGGAAGGGTCAGAATCAGCGCCTTCCCCAGGGCACTGGGCCGGGGAGAGGGTTGGGGTCTGGCACAGCCCACTCCCCGCAAACCGGGCACCCTTCCACACTCAGGTGGGGAAAGGGGGATCCGAGACCCCCCGGAGCCGGGGGAGCCCCACACACCAGCCCTGCACCCGCACTGTGCTTGGGACCGGCGCAGCCGCTGCTCTGCGGGGACCTGCGGCCGCTCGGGATTAATTAACAGAGCTCTTTAATTCCCTGCGCTGCTCACTCACACGGGCCCGTTACCGGGAGCCAGGCAGCTCTGCCAAGCTCTCCCAGCTCACCAGCCCCAGCCTGTGACCCCTGGCAGGGTCCCCAAAGTGTCACTCTGCTCCCAGGACTCGACTCAGGCAGGGTGAGGAACCCCGAGGCCTCATACCAAAATCCCATCCATGCGGCTCTCCCTATCCCAAAATCCCACCTGTAAGGCTCTCCCTTCCCCAAAATCCCACCTGTAAGGCTCTCCCTTCCCCAAAATCCCACCTGTAAGGCTCTCCCTTCCCCAAAATCCCACCTGTAAGGCTCTCCCTTCCCCAAAATCCCACCTGTAAGGCTCTCCCTTCCCCAAAATCCCACCTGTAAGGCTCTCCCTATCCCAAAATCCCATCCGTGTGGCTCTCCCCATCCCAAAATCCCACCTGTAAGGCTCTCCCTTCCCCAAAATCCCATCAGCCCCAGAGCGACAAGCCCTCGGGCAAGCAGAGCTGGCCATGGGCACATTCCCAGCCCCAGCCCCAGTCTGTCTTTCCAGGAAAGCACAGCCCCACCGGTTCACCCACCATATCCTGTTTTTGTGGAAAGTTCATTGGGATCCCGCCAGCTCCCGACCCCGCTCCTGGGAATGCCGCAGGAGTTGCCCCGGGAGGGCTCCGGGCCGGCTGCCAGCGGGTGCCACGGCTGCCAGCCTGACAAATCCCAGCGCCAGCCAGGAGCTCGTGCCACGGGACAGGGAATGAATGCAGCAGCTCGGGGGACAGGTGCCAGGGGATACCCCTTGCCCTGGCACACGCCAGGGTGGCACAGCCCGTGCCACAGGGCTCCCAGAGCCGCAGGCTCAGCGCTGGGACACACGAGGACGCACATTCCCACATCCACAACATTCCCAGCGGGGCTGCGACCGTGTGGCAGCGCCCAAAGCCTGCTGTCCTCACCCAAAGGGGACCCTGCTGCACCCCCGGGGAGCCCCCCACGGTGTCCCCCACCTCGCTGGGGCTGTGGGGGCTCAGTCCTGGGCACCCAGGCTTTCATCTCCATCCCACCTAATCCTCTCACCCCGTCCCCTCCCCCTGTGCCCGGGAGGAAGCAGCAGTTATTGCTCTTGGAGACAGCGGTGGCTTTTTCTTTTTTTTAATACAGTTTTTTTTTTTCCCTCCTCTATTTTATTTCCCTTGGTTTTATAAAAAGCACCTGACCACAGGAGGCAGCTGCTGCTGCAGCCCACGCTGGCACCCAGCTGGGCTCCGGCCCTGCAGCACCCCAGGGACCCCCCAGCACCCTGGCAGGGCAGGGGGGGCCGTGTCCCCACACCAGGGGGTTTGGGGGACACCGCAGCCCCAGGGAGGGGGTGCCACCGTCACCCAGCGCTTCTGCCCCAGCACCAGGGAGCCACGGCTGGCACCGGGGGTGGCCGGCCCCCGCTGTGAGGGATGTGCTGTGTCCCCCACAGCGGCTCCAGCACCCCAGGAATGACAGAGCCGAGCTGGGGACACAGCCCGTGGCACCGCTGGGACCCCCCCGTGATCCCCGGGGCCAGGGCTGTGCCAGCCGTGGGGGAGCCCCGAGCCGTGGGGCCCGAGCCCTGCGCCTCCACCGGCCCCGAGCTGGCCGGGAGCCCCGAGCAAACATCCTCCGGACGTTTGGGGAGAGCCAAACTGCCAGGGAAGGAAGGGCCAGAGGCGGGGGAAGCTCCCGGGGCAAACCT
>VXBU01015227.1:290023-313597 GCA_013400315.1 Bombycilla garrulus | reverse complement strand
TGAGCACCAGTTCCCCCGGGATTTGGGGCTCCGATATCCTGGATCACCGAGCCCCAGTCCCCCCGCTATTTGGAGCTCCGGTATCCTGGATCACCGAGCCCCAGTCCCCCCGGTATTTGGAGTTCCAGTATCCTGGAGCATTGAGCCCCAGTTCCCCCAGGATTTGGAGCTCTGGTATCCTGGAACATGGCGCACCGGCCCCTCAGGCACACGGAGCTCGGGTGTCCCTCTGCACAGAGCCCCAAATTCCCAGTGCATGGAGGGCTGATCTTCCAGACGTGGAGGTGTCCCAAAGCCCCCAGCCCCCGGTGCATGAAGGTCTGGTAGCCCAGGACATGAGGCAGCGACATCCCCGGTGTGGGGAGCTCTGACACTTCATGCACGGAGCCCAAATTCCCGCGAGTGTGGAGCTCTGATATCCCTGATGCATGGAGCTGCAATTCCCAGGGGCACAGAGCCCTGGCACCCTGAGCTGCAATTCCCAGGTGAACAGAGTCCTGACACACAGAGCTGAATTCCCAGGGGCACAGAGCCCTGGCACCCTGAGCTGCAATTCCCAGGTGAACAGAGTCCTGACACACAGAGCTGNGGTAGCCCAGGACATGAGGCAGCGACATCCCCGGTGTGGGGAGCTCTGACACTTCATGCACGGAGCCCAAATTCCCGCGAGTGTGGAGCTCTGATATCCCTGATGCATGGAGCTGCAATTCCCAGGGGCACAGAGCCCTGGCACCCTGAGCTGCAATTCCCAGGTGAACAGAGTCCTGACACACAGAGCTGAATTCCCAGGGGCACAGAGCCCTGGCACAGCAATGGATGGAGCCCCAGGCTCCCCTCTGAAGAGTTCCCAGGTACCTGCTCCATGTGGAGCTGGATTTCCTGCCTGGCCCAGCCTCAGAAAGGAGCTCCCTGCCTGGGGGTTCCCTTTGCACCCCTCACCCTGCCCAGCCTTCCACAGACAGCAAGCTCCTCAGGACTTTACTGCTTCCTGCTTTTCCACCCCTCATCACCCCGTGTGAACTCCTGGAGTCATCCTGCGTTTGTGAAACCCGTTGGTTGGGATGGGACCCACAGGAGATGATAACAGCGCCAGGACCAAGAGCTCCTGGTGTCACCGAGTCCTGGGCAGGTCCCAGCTCCCATCAGTGAATGTTTTGGCCATGCAAAATCCAACAAGTGAATTCAGATCTCCTCTTCCATTAGCAAACACACCTTGGCTCTGCTCCAAAGCCGTCCGGGCACGGCTCGCTGTGGAAAGCAGAGGCAGTTTGAGCCTGTAACACTCCTGGCTGAGCTCAGGGTTTGCTGCTGAGAGCTGTGACCAGGAAAACTTCGCCCACACCCTCTGGAGAGCCCCTGCCATGGGCAGGGACAGCTTCCACTGTCCCCAGGTGCTCCAAGCCCTGTCCAGCCTGGCCTTGGACACTGCCAGGATCCAGCTGCTCTGGGCACCTGTGCCAGGGCCTGCCCACCCTCCCAGGGAGGAATTTCTCCCTGATATCCCATCTAACCCTGCCCTCTGGGGAAGCCATTCCCCCTTATCATGGCCCTTGCCTGAAGTCCCTCTCCAGCTCTCTCAGAACCCCTTCAGGCCCTGGAAGGAGCTCTAAGGTCCCCCTGGAGCCTCCTCTTCCCCAGGCTCAACAATCCCAACTCCTGCTAAGGTTAACTCCCTCTGCTGCCAGAGACAGCCCATGCTCCCTTCACAAACCATTCCCTCACAAACTAAGATTTTCCCTGAACTCAGATTATCTCTTTGGCACCAGAAGAATCCTCTGGGGCAGCTACTCCAGGGAAGCAAACACGGAGGAAGGACACGGCTTCCAGTGGAACCGGGGCTCTGCAGCGCTCACTCCCTGCGATGAGCTGGACGGGTTTTTTCTTGTGACCTTACAAGCGCAGCACTGGACAATGAGCTATTCCAGCAACTCCTCTTCTTCCTGGCAGATGGAACTGCTGATGGAATTTATCTGCCTACTCGTGGAAATAAATAAGCAGGAGCTTATTTCCTGGGAAGAAGGATCTTTTCAGCCTGCCAGGCAGCTCTGCTTCTGCCTCTCACGAATGGAGGAGCTGGAACGGGGGGGTCTGTGTCACTCCTGTCCTGTTTGTGACCTCCCCACGATCCCACCCTCCCTGCAGGAGACTCCATCACATTTTCCCAGAGGCTGAGCGAGGTTCCCAGGCCCCTCATCCCAACCAAGCCCTGGCAAACCTTCACCAGGCTGAGCTGCTGGGTGCCCCCACTGCTCCACCCCATGGCAGGGATCTCTCCTCCTCGGATGTGGGGTCAGTGTTGTCTCCATCGGTTCTGCTGGGAAGAGCACAAAGGTGACACCAAATTGGACTCGCAGAGACCCAGCTGCCAGAAATCATGAAGTCGTGAAAGTTAAAAGACAACATTCCTGAGATTCCTGTCTGAACTCCTGATTTTTCCCCCACCTCCAAGGATTCCAACTGCACCTACCAGCACAGACCGGACTGGAACACCCCAAGGAAATCAGTTTTCCCCACGATTGTTCCACATTTCAAACAACGCCGCTGACTCCTACTGCAATTTCCATCTGCAAAGAACTTTCCTAGGACCCCTTTCCAAATGTGATGTCAAAGGGCTCTGGAATATCACCCGGGAGGTGACTCCACATCCGCTCGTGGCCCGCAGAGCTCCAGGGCTGATCCGTGCCTGGCGAAGGAATCACCACCTGGATTCTGGATTCCCCCAGGACGCTCTGGGTTTGCCACTTTTCTGGACATCGAGGCCACCAGTGATTTCAAAGTGCTTTGAGAGCCTGAGTTATTAGAAACTGGGAATATAAAAGCTCGGGAACTGACTTTAATCAGCTTAACCGGGCAATTAAAGAGCTGTGCTGAGCCTGGAAGTTTCTGTTCCGTTCAGGATTTTAACACTTAAGTGTGAAGTGGAACAAAATGCCCTGAATTTCAACATCCCCCTTCCACGAGGGAAAATGAGCACACAAAAATTTCCCTGCAAATCCACTGGAATGTTTCGTTCCTGTCTCAGCTGAGGAAACTCATGCACTTTAAACCCTTTTAAGAAATAATAATAAAAAAACCCCTAATTTGAACTATCTTATTTCAACACCAGAAAAATGCAGCTCCCCAGCCAGATCCCTGGGCTCGGGATAGAAGCCTCGGAGCTGCTTTTGTGCCCCCAAAAAGAGGGAAAAGTGTCGTGATCCAGCTGGGAGCCCAGGCAGCACCTCCTGCCCGCTGCAGCAGGTTGGATCAGGCCCTTGGAGAAGACACAAAACTCCTCTCTCCCTCCCCTGGCCAGCCTGGATGTTGTGCCTGATCCAGAACTAATGGATTTGGCTCACATTCCTCGCTGCTGGCTTTTATCTGCTGTCCCTTTCAGCTGGGAATTGTGCTACCAAGCTCCTGTCACCCAGAGGGTGTTGAGTGACTCCAAGAGGGACAAAGGCCCGGAGAGCTGCCAGATTGCCTCTCTCCAGAAGATGGAAGGATTTTTTTTCTCCCTCCTAAAAGACCACAAGCTTCTGGCTACAGATCCACCTTTATTTAGGATTTATATAATCCCGACTAGACTTGAAGCAACAACAAAACTTAAAATGGTGGAAGGGGATATAAAGAAAACAGGCAAATAAATGGAGCTTTCGTGTTTAAAACAGCCATTTTCCAAAGGAAAAAAAAAGGACCCAAAAAGGGATTTCAGTCCTTCCCCTACAGCTGTTCTTAAAACCTGACAGTTTAATTCAAGGGGCACCACTGTGTCGCCTCCTGATAACATAGAAAAACATCCAGAAAACAAAAGGAAAAGTCTTTTTCCAAGTATTCTAACTGCTAGGAGAGATGGAAAACAGGCCATTTTAACTGCAACAGTTTATCTAGAAGCTGAACAAGCAAAGGAACTCTTAAGAGAATAAAAATTGTGTTTTGTTTGTAAAGTTTCCCAGTGCTGAGGACAAGGGCAGGATCCCTGGGGAGGGATTTCTCTGCTGGCTGTGCTCCAGAGGCTGCTGGGGACTCTGCAGCCAAAAATCACCTCCCAGCACCCCAAACCTTCCTCCCCCCAAAATTCTCTTCAGTTCTCACCTTCCACAGGTCCTTCTTCAGCTGCTGGAATTCTTTCATGGGGTTATTTCAAAGCTGTTGTCACTGGGGAAAACAAGAGCGTCCAACCTTGAGGAGATCCTTTATGTGAAACCAGGAGTTTTGGGATGATGTTTGGGATGTTTGGGAAGGGCTGGAGGCGACAGGTATGGGAGCTGCCACTTCCACCACTGTCCCAAATCCCACAGCCTCCTTCTTGGAGAGATCAGTTCCACTTCTTTTGGTCAAATCCCAATTTGGCACTGTCCAAAAAAGGCTTCCCTCGTTCCGAAGTTCCCCGTTTTCCTTTTCACCACATTCCTGAGCCCTGCTCTCCTTCACTGCTGCACTCAGGGCACTCAGCAGGGCATTCACCTCGCCTCTGAGTGTTGGGAATTCATCTGCTGCTTCCCACTCCCAGCGTTCAGCTCCCCCAAATTGTTGGTCCCCGGGGAACAATTTGCCACCAAAATAATCCATTTGTCGCTGCAGGATTTGAAATCAAGGCTCCACTTTTGCAGCCAGAGCCTGGAAATGCAGCCGGAGTTGTTTTGTTTTTTTTTTTTCCACGATTATTAGTTCCATCCATTTCGGAAGCTTCTCTGCACCGAGGGTGGGATGATAACAGAGCCTCAGGGGCTGAGCTGGGAAGCTTGAGAGGCTCAGCTAATTGGAAATTAAAGGCAAGAAAGAAATTCTTTGGACTCTTAGGCCAGGAAGATATGAAGCTTTTAGCGTTCAGCATAATAAACATAAAGAAAGGAACATCACAGCCCTAAACTCCAGCGTTCCTCTGGTATTTCTGTCTCCTAGCTTTGAGAACAGAAGCCACCACCAGACCGGTTTGGCTGCTGCAGTTCCCTGAGTGGGGAGGAAATCCCTCCAGCCCCACTCCTGCCCCACTTCCCAAACTGGGAAGCTTCAGGCCAGCAGCTCAGGGTGGTTTTTAAGGGCAGATGTGGCCACTTTGTGCCCTGAGTGGGTAGTGGGGGCTGCAGGCACCATCCCCAGCCCTGTGCTGGGAGATTGATCCATGGGAGAAATAATTCTGGAAAAACAAACCAAAGTTATTTTTAACTCCAGTCAGTCTCATGATCCAGGAGGGCAATCTGGGAGAGTGCTACAAAACAAGGTGTTACTCCCTTGGCTTACAGGTGAAACCACAGACTCTATTGCTGATAAATTAGTTTATTTTTCCTCATTAGTTCTTCACCTCACGACCTTTAAATCTGTACATTTTTAGAAAAGGCATTAATTTAAAA
The DNA here is from genome assembly GCA_013400315.1 of Bombycilla garrulus. NCBI lineage: Eukaryota > Metazoa > Chordata > Aves > Passeriformes > Bombycillidae > Bombycilla > Bombycilla garrulus. The sequence continues at coordinate 308,264 of VXBU01015227.1, read as the reverse complement.
TTCCTCCTATTATCCAGCTGTAAAACGACTACTCCTATTTAAATTTAAAGCAGAAGCTTTGTCACATTAATCCCTGATTATTTATTATCTGCCTCGTGTCCTTTTATTCTAAACACACACTCCATGGCTTCACTTACTTGCTTTAAGTGCAAATTTTCCCTCCAGGATCTGTGTCCTGAGGTGATTCCGGGGAGGAATGAGGGTTTGCTGTGCTGGGAGGGGGGACAAACCCCAGGGCAAAGCAGGATCCTCCAAAGTGCAGCTGTGAAAGAGAAAAGGAGGAAGCAGCAGGCAGGGGACAGGGAGGAAATGCCCAGAGCAGATTCTGAGGAGCGTGGCCAGGCCAGGGCGCAGCTCTGATCCTGGGGAACCATTCCTCAGCAGCAGGAAACCCCACAGAGTGTTGTTACCTCACAAGGATTTGAGGGCTGGCAGGATCTGAGGAGCTGCAGACATGGACTCCCTCCTCTGGTGGGAATGCAGGGCTCAGGGGACACAACTGGGGAATCCAAACCACTGAGGATGGAAAAAACCCTGGAGGTTATGGAGTCCAACCCTGAGCCCAGCAGCAGCACCACGGTCACCTCAGTGCCACATCCGCATGGTTTTCAACGCTTCCAGGGATGGGGATATCACCACTGCGCTGTGCCAGTGCTTTTCACCCTTTCCATCAATAAAATTCCCTGAAATTCAACCTAACCCTCCTCTGGCACAATTCTCCTCCTGTTCCCTGGGAGCAGAGCCTGACCCCCTGGGACAGCAGAGCCAGAAATTCCCCCTCAGCCTCCTTTTCTCCAGCTGAGCCCCTTCCCAGCTCCCTCAGGAGTTCTTCAACCCCTTTTCATCTCCCTCAGGATTCTCCAGCCCTTTCCCATCTCCCTCAGGAATTCTCCAGCCCTTTCTCAGCTCCCTCAGGAATTCTTCAACCCTTTCCCATCTCCCTCAGGATTCTCCAGCCCTTTCCCAGTTTCCTCAGGATTCTCCAGCCCTTTCTCAACTCCCTCAGGAATTTTCCAGCCCTTTCCCAGCTCCCTCAGGATTCTCCAGCCCCTTTCCCAGCTCCATTCCCTTCTCTGGACATGGAGAAGCCCCAGAGCAGAGGTGGAGCAGCCCCAGCAAATGGGGAGTCCGTGGTTTCAGCTGCTCTCCTGTGCTGACAGACCCACAAACTGCTCCAGCCCTCTCCTCGCCTCTGAGGGAGCTGCTGGCCACATCTCCGCAGCCCTGAGCTGTGTCTAAACAAGCAGGAATGTCATGGATGAGCTGGAAATGCCGTGATGTACTTGAAGGGCAATGAGGAACATCCTAAGCAATGTGGGCTATAAACAAATGCCACTTGCAGATGTGCAGGGATCCCTGAAATGCTGGCTGGGATTCCTGAGAGGTGGAACAGCAAGAGCTGACTCGAGTGCTGTTCTTACTGCAGTTTGATGGGATTATCCAGCTTTATAAGCCACACACCAGGAATTACCGTGGAGAGGATTACAGGTACAGAAACCCTGGGAATGGGGAGGATGGGGGTGTTTGGGATTACGGGGGGCAGGAACAAGCAGCTGAGAGCCCAGAGTGAGAGGGAGCACAGCAGCTGGCACAGAGGCAGAGCTCTCAAGCAGCTCCAAGCTTAGCTTGGGAAGGAATTTGAGCACCTGGATTTTCCTAAGGCAGCACAACTTCACACAGAGAGGGCACATGTGCTGTGGAAAACACTGGAGGGGTGGAAGCAGAGCTGTTGGTGGGACAAAGGGAGAATCATGCGACGGTTTGGGTGGGAAGGGATCTAAAAGCTCATCCTGTTCCACCCCGTGCCACGGGCAGAAACACCTTCCACCATCCCAGGCTGCTCCAAGCTGCTCTGGGCACCCTGTGGTTGGGCTTCCCCTCCCTCACAGGGAACAATTCCTTCCTTATATCCAATCCCTCTCTCACTGTGAACCCAAACGTGCTCAGGGCTCCCTCCAGCTGCTGCCCTGAACCAGGGGAGCCTGGTTTTGCTGCAGACAGGTTTGTTGGAGTCAGGGAAGGGTGTGGAACGGGCTCCAAGGCAGAGCAGGGATCTGCGCTGCGGAATTGAGCAAAGGCTCCGTGCTCCCCAGGAACTCTGGCTAAAGGAGAGCTACACCCAGCCTGGGGAAAGCTTGCACAAGGAGAATTCCTCGGAGAGCGTGTGCTGGAAATGGGGTCAGGAGTTAAGGGCTGATGCAAAGGGGCATTTCTGAGCCTGGGCCCGGAGCACAACATGGGAAGAGTGGCTTGGACCAGCTTCAGACCCAGATTTCTGGAAATTAAGGAAAGCCCCGAAATGAACACCTGACCCTCAGCTCCCCACAAATGTCCTGCACCAACAATTGGGCAACAGAATCCTGGAATTGCCTGGGTTGGAAAAGACCTGAAAGCTCATCCAGTGCAGCCCCACTTCCACAGCTCCAAACCCTGTCCAGCCTGGCCTTGGGCACTGCCAGGGATCCAGGGGCAGCCACAGCTGCTCTGAGCACCTGTGCCAGGGCCTCACCACTCCTGCAAGGAAGAACTGTTTCCCAATATCCCATCTAACCCTGCCCTCTGGCAGTGGGAAGGCATTCCCTGTGTCCTGGCACTCCAGCCCCTTCTCCAAAGCCCCTCTGCAGCTCTCCTGGAGCTCCTCCAGGCACTGGCAGGGGCTGTAACCCCAATCCAACACTTCCCTGAACACAATCCTCACCTTTCCTTAAACCACAACCTAGGGAATGTTTGCAGCTGCACGTGGAAGGAATTCAGGGCTGTGAGCAGGAGGGATCCCTTGTTTGCACCCAGAACTCACAAATTTCGGGAGAAAGGAAAGACAAGTTGATGTCCAGAGCTCACAATGGAAATGAAATGTTAAAACAACAAGTTACAGGCAAACAAAACACGGGCAGTTTGGGCAGGGCTCTCTGGCAGCTCTGAGTTTCCTGAGCTGTCCCACAGCTCCTGTTGGGGCACCCAAGTGGGTGCAAGGAGCAGGAGTGATTTTGGAGCTGATGGCAGAGCCGTGGCTGTCCAGAGAGCTTTTACAGCTGAACCAATCCTCCCTGGAGTTACCATTTAGGGACAGGAGTGGGAGAAGAGAGGAGTAGAGGCTAAACCCTGAGCACGAGGAATATAAACACTGGCCCTGTTGGAAGAGCAAGCGATGATATCATGCACACATCACACCCTTCCTGTGTAAACACGAGTGCCAACAGGAGCAGGCATGGGGGATTGGATGTCCAGCTGCCTCTGGGTAGCTCTGGAGGGCTGCAGCCATCAGTGAGGCCAAGAGCATTTCTTAGGATCAGACTCTGGTGCTTTCAGGCACTTCCCAAGCTTCTCGCAGCCTGGAGGCGACCAATTCTGTTAAAAACAAACAGAGATAGACAGAAAGATGATTCACACCGAGTATCTGCTCGGGTCTCACCCCAACCAGCTCTTTATGATCCTCGCAAAGACGCTTTTATGTGCCGCTTGAAAAAATGAAATTCCTCTTGCGGCCGAAGCCTCTGGGCTCATAAACTTCCCCACTCCAAACACTGCTCAAATTAAAGCTGGGAAAGGCTGCAAATCCTGGGTAGATGATTCCCTCTTCTGGGATACACCAGTCCCTCCCAGACCAGTTTGCTGGGATGCACAGAGCAACCAGAGCAGGAGGTTTTGGTGGCACCCCCAGTTTTCCTGGGGTTCCAGGGGAGTTCCCATTCTCAGCACGGCAATATCCAGGCGCTTTCCTGAGGAAGCAAAAGGCTGTGAGAGAGATAAGAATGCTGGTATTTTAATGAGTGTTTTGATGGATGAATCCATGGACAGATGGAGCAGGAAGCATTCCTGAGACACCTCTTGCAGTGCCTGCACACCAAAACTGTTTGTTTTCCTTGTTTCCATGTTTCTTGAGCTACCTGAATGTGTAGAACAGGAAAAGGACACCAGCAAGGAGATCCACTGCCAACCTCAGCTTCCAGAGGGATTAACGGAGGAAGGAATTTGGATAAATTGAGGTTTTGCCATTTAAAATTTGGGATTGTGGTCACAGATAACAATTCCCATTCTGCCCTCAGGAATCTTTCGTGCTCATTGTCTGTCCATCCATGGGGCATTCCTGCTGTCCCCTGTTGAAGGCCAGTTCAACACTGACATCTTGCTTTTCGTTTTGCTGATTTCCGCCCTGTAAGTATTTATGTTTCTTTGAAATTAAATTCCTACGGAAAAGAAACGCTCAATCCCAGGAAAAAAAAAACAAACCTCTGGAGCAGTTTTTTGTTCCATGGAGCCGACAACAGATGGCAGTGAGACACCAGCTATTCCTGCAGAGGAGCAAACACGGAGGGAGCTGTGCTGGAGGCACCTCTGCACCGAGGCTTTCAGAACAATTAATTTCCTAAATCTGTTCCTCGGCTTTAAAATGTGCAGCCACGGCTGGAAAATGCAGAGCGCTGTGCAGAAGGAACCGAGAGCCAAAGGAGCAGATGAAATGAAATGTTTGTTCTTTTGAAAAAGCAGAACAATAAATGGTCTGTGCTGTGCTCCCGCAGTCCCAGTCCCGTTGCTGGTGTGTGCTGGGAGCCCTGGGGACACCACGTGTGCTGGGAGCCAGGCCAGCCCCGGCTTCTCCCAGCCTTCCACAGCAGGAAAACCCAGCAGGGCCGGCTCTGGGGGAGATCTCTGGACGCTGGGATCCAGCACAGCTGGGCTGCAAACACCTCCCCTGCTCTGGTGCTTCCATCCCCTTTCGGCTGCGGGAGCTGCAGAATGATCCCTGTGCTGTCCTGGAATCCTGCACTGGCTGCGTGGGAAGAGAGCTGAAAGCTGATCCTGTCCCACCCTCTGTCCCTCTGGAGGGACACCTCCCGCTGTCCCAGGTGCTCCAGCCTGGCCTTGGAGGAATTCCTTCCCAATATCCCACCCAGCCCTGTCCCCTGGCAGGGGGAGCCGTTCCCTGTGTCCTGTCCCTCCGTGGCCTTGGACACTTCCTTGAACACTTCCACACACTTTGTTTATGTGGCAGTAAAGACAATTCTCCTCTCTCCCAAATCCATCAAACACCCTTATCAAATAAACAGGTGACAGGAGATAGTGCCAGTAAATGATCTTCATCTCCCAGCATTCCCCCAAAATAAGATTTAGGCCCCAGTCCATCCCAGCAATATAATCACTGCCCAAAGATTTGCTTATCTTCATTTCTGGTCGCAACCTGGTGCCTGATATTTTGGTGTAGTGACCATGGAGTTATCCTGTGAGGAGTGCACACAGATTGGAAAACTCACCATGTTTTCTCCTGGGATTAGGATCCCCCCAGCCCACTTTCTGCCCCTGATGGCCTTCAGTTTGTGAAGCACTTTTGGAAGAAATGCCTTTGCAGTGCAGGCTCTGGCAGCAGCCAGGCCATGGGGACAGTGCCCGAATCCAAAACGTCCCAGAGGAGCAGAGAACAGCGTTCATTAGGGGAAAAGTTGAATAAGGAAAGAAAACAACACGGAAACAATGGGCCCTCAAATCTTTTTCCTATTTAGCATCCAAAAATAAAGAGATGTGACAAAGCTAAGGGAGATCTTTGCCTCGTTACTGAGGGGGCGCAGCTCCACATTTTGTTCTTTGCTGGTGACAGACCAGAGGCAGCAGGTTCTGACTGATTCAAGAGATTATTTCTGCACCAGGAAGATTTTGCCTGTTACTATTTTGTAACAGCCCATTACAAGTTTTGTCAGTAAGAAGATTTTGCTTGTTTCTATTTTGTCTGTCAGCCACAGACACATTCCTGCAGACTACACAACCTCCTGTCAAGTGACAGCCTCCCCCAGATCATCCAGTTTCTTTCCCAGGTTCTCAACAAACCAAGCAGTGTTTGACAGGGAAGCCAAACTAACTTTCCAACAGGAGACTTGAAAGAGAAATCAGAACTGAAAACGTTCAGTTTTAATAAAGACTTTGGAAAATTCATGCATCGGGGGGATTGGAGAAGACAGAGCAAGACCATCACTGAAAAGGAGGCGCTGTCCCATAGAAGACTGAAAACTAAGGGGATGGATGGGATGGATGGGGAAAAGAAATCCTACCTGTGAGGGTGGCAGGCCCTGGCACAGGATCCCTGGCAGTGCCCAAGGCCAGGGCTTGGAGCAGCCTGGGACAGTGGAGGTGTCCCTGCCATGGCAGGCGTGGCACTGGATGAGCTCCAAGATCCCTTCCCACCCAAACCATTTCAGGATTCCACGATTTTGAGAACTGCAGAAGGGGATTAAAAAGGAGAAGAAGGATCTGCCCTCTCTCTAAGCGAGGAAGCCACCAACAGGTGACGGTGCATCTCTTCTCCACCCCTCCCCAACACTGACATTTTACGAAACCTTTACAAAGTGTATTTTAATCCAAGGATTCCCCAGTGCATTTGTGCTTTAGGCACTCACCATGACAGCCTGGTCACACACGTTCAGCTGAGGCTGGCCTGGCACCAGGGTGGCTTTGTGCTGCTGGACCAGCCCTGAGATGTGCTCCACGGCCCTCTGGTATTCCTCGCTGGCAAAACTGCAAAGGGAAAAGCACAGGGGTCACTGCTGGGGCTTCACTTCGGTGTCCCCATCACCAGGCTGGGCCACAGGGAGACGTGGAAACATCCTGCCAGCTGCCCAGGGGTCTGCAGGGAATGAAATCCAGGCTGGCAGGGTGCAGGTGCTCTGCTCAGGGCGACAAGGATGGCAGTGGCCTGTCCTCCCCAGAAATCACCTGGCTCCAGACCAGCTCAGCTTTGCAAACTGCCGGTCCAGGGGCCCCAAATGTTTCCTCCTCTGCTAGGAGCTCATGTGGATTCCTGAGGGAATTGTCTCAGCAAATAAAAGGGCATTTCTGAGTCGTCCTCGAGCTGTCCCTTAAATGATTATCAAGGGAGACTTCCCAGACACAGGACAAACACCTTCCCAGACAGCTTAGGACAGAAATTTGCCAAGGCAGCCCTTCCAGCGGGTCCCACCTGAGGTCAGCAGCTCTCCACACTCATCTCCCACTCCTCCAAGAGCTCTCCTGGAACACCTGCCCCGGGCGGAGGCGTTTGTTGTAGGGAAGCGAAGGGAATGTCAATATTTTGTTTTACGAGAGTGTTCTCAGGAAGGGTTTCAAACACAACCCCGGGCCAGTTAAACTCCACAACCACCAAGGAAACGAGCTAAAATTATGCAAACAGAGAGGAGAAGAATAGAAGGGCCTTGTCCAAGACGAGAATACCTCCCCCCATTCCACAGCACGCCGAGGTTCTGCCCCATCCACATTCTTGCATTGCAGTTTGATTTCTCCAAGCTGGGACCCATCTGCCGTGCCCCAAACGTGGCTCTACAAGACCAGGTCCTGACCCACCCGGTTCCTCCTGCAGGTATTTGCTGCAGTGGCTCAGGGTGCACTTCACTAACACCTCAAGTACCTCTAAAAAGCAGGATTGCTAACAATGATCTCTCTTTGTCCATCACGTTAAGAGTCACTTCAAAAAAACCACCAAAACCCCCACGGAGAGCGGCAAATTCCTTCTGAAGATAAAAGAGACAATGCAGCTGGGTCCTGACCTCGGGCTCCCTCTGCTCCCAGGCCAAGCTGGCCACCAGCCCCACGCTCCAGCTAATTTCCTTCTTTGCAAAACAATCACATTTCGAAGGCCAGCGATGTGCCAAGCGTTTCCAGTAAACCCTATAAATATCCCAGCTCGGCAGGCGGCCAGGGAGAGGCTGATTGTGGGGCTGGGCTGATAGAGAGCCGGAAGGGAATGTGGGATGAGGAGCTGGAGCTGCTGCTCTCACACCCAGCTGCCTGGTGGAGAGAGCTGAAGGACCACCCTGAAATCCAGAGTATCCTGAGCAGCTCCCGAATTTCACAGAATCCCACAGTCCTGGAATGGTTTGGGTTGGAAGGGATTTAAAGCTCATCTCATGCCACCCCCTGCCATGGGTAGGGACACTTTCCACCATCCCAGGTGGCTCCAAGCCCTGTCCAGCCTGGCCTTGGACACTGCCAGGGATCCAGGGGCATCCTCACAGGGAGGAATTCCTTCCCAAAATCCCATCTGACCCTGCTCCATGTAGCTTGGTTTTCTTTTCTTGACCCCATGGATATTCCCATTCCATGGGGGTGGTTTTCCTGCCTGGGCTCCGTGGCTCAGTTTTCCCTCAGCTATTCCTGTTCAGCTCCACCACGCGCCCCAAAATCCCACATCCATGGGTTTGTGAAGTATTTACTGACTTGCACAGGAGTTAAAACTGCCTCCAGCCCTAAGCAAGTGCATTTTGAGACAAAATCTGCAAGAGTGCCTGGAATTTGCATGTAAAACGGGGATAATTACCTCATGGTAATCAGTCTGAGCTGTTAAGGGAGCTGGGAACCTCTCCTACCTGGAGTCCCATCCTTTCCTGGAATGCATACGCAGGCCTGGGCTGCAAGGCCAGGTTTGCTGCATCCCCCGTTCCAAAAAGAGCTGGAATTGTCTGTACAGGTGTCTGGGCACCATTGTCTGTGAGGACGCAGCCCCGAGCTGCATTTCGTATTCCAGTTCAGCAATCCCGGGCAGGAGAGCTGGGAATAGCACTGCAAGAATGAGAGGGTGAGCAGGTGGTGTGGTGAGGAGCTTGCTAAAAGAGATCCCCCGGCGCCCATGAAATTATTCCACGCTCAGAACCGAGGGAGCAGAGTGGACAAAGTCCAGGGTCATTACACTAATTGACACTTTACCTCCGGGAAGCCCCTGGAGATGCAATCAGGGCTGGATTGGAGCGAGGGGTCCCAGGCACAGGTGTGGGCTGTGCTTCCTTCATTTACTGTAATTGTGCCTTGGCAATCTGCTGCCGTCCTCCCCCCACGGCTCCTGGAACCTGCTCTGCTGCTTAACCCCAGCGTGCCCTCCCTGCAAACCCAGCTCTGCAGGGAGGAGGGGTTGTCTTGCACAGAGCTAAAACTCTGCTTTCAGTCCTCTGCTCCTTGGGCTTTTTCACCTTTGGGGATGGTTCTCCGCCAATATTAAACGCACCCTCAAACAGATCAGCACTCAGAGATGCAGGAGGGTTTTCAGCAGGATTTCAGGAGGGGTTACACCTTGGCAGTGTCTGTCCTGGGAAGGATGGCGCCGTGGTGTAACTGAGAGGACTGGGACAAAATGGGAATAATTTATTATTTTTAAAATAAATCCCATAATGGGATTCACAGAAACCTGACAAAAGGCTCTAGACCAGGTTGGACAGGGCTTGGAGCAGCCTGGTTTAGTGAAAGCTTTAAAGGCCCCTTCCAATCCAAACCATTCCAGGATTCCATGATTCTAGGAACAGCAGCTGTCAGATTGATATGAAGTTATGGCAAGAGCATAAAACGTGGCTAATGATACTTCACTTCCTTCTCCCCTGGAATTATTTTAATTAAAACCATTATTTTTAATTGTGGAATACACCCAGCTTCTGACAATTTGATTTTATCTGTTATCAGTGCTTTGAGGCTTCGCAGCACTGCGGTATCCAAGTCTTGATCTTGTCTTGTTATTCAGTCTTCCTCAGTTCCTCTCTTCTATTATCAAGTTTATTTGCAATTTAAGGTCTGCACAGTGCAGGAGGCAGAGACAGGTTTGGGGCTCTGCTGCTGAATTGCTGGAGAGACTCAGAGGAGCCAAAGGAAAATGAATGAGGAATCCAAGGGTGACGGTGGCCCTTACCCCAAGCCACCTCTGCTCCAGCAGCATTTTGGGGCCCAGATGCATCCCTGGAGGCTTGAGGGGCACGTGGCCACTGAGCACAGGAAACCTGGGAATTCAGAATCATTCAGGTTGGAAAAGGCTCCAAGATCAGAGAGTCCAAGCTGTGATGATCAGCACCGTCCTTGCAGCAAGGAGATGTCATGCTGCTGATCCTCCACTTGCTCACCTGTTTTAATAGAAGTTTTCTCTCCCCAGCTCCCAAAATCCTGCCTTTCTGCTGGATTTCAGTGCCAGGAACCCCAGCACTGGAATGGCAAAGGGGATAAAGGTAGAGTGAGCAGTAAAGCCTTCATCTGGCTGTGAACAGGTGACAGGAAATAACTGCACTGATCCTCCTGCTGCCTGCTCCTGTGCCATTCCTGAAGTTCCATTTTCAGTGCTGTTCCTGAAGTTTGATTTTCAGTGCTATTCCTGAAGTTCCATTTTCAGTGCTGTTCCTGAAGTTCCATTTTCAGAGCCATTCCTGAAGTTCCATTTTCAGTGCTGTTCCTGAAGTTTGATTTTCAGTGCCATTCCTGAAGTTTCATTTTCACTGGTATTTCTGAATCACCATTTTTGTACTGTGTTCTTCAGGCCACTTCCTTGTGGCTGCAGCACTGCCTGGACCTGTCTGTGGAGATGATGATGATGATGGTATCCCTGTCAAACTGCATTTTGCATTTTTTCAAGCTGTTTCATGCTTTTCTTCTCCCAATATTCCTTTTCATGCAGCATCTCTCCACCCAGAACACCTGAGGGCTGAAGAAGTTCCAGAGGCTGGGAAAGGAAAGCCACGGACCCAGACGTGTTTGTGTCCATTTCCAGTCTCCAGGCTGATGATTCTCCTCCACAGGAGGATTTTATTTCCCCCTCTCCCCTCTGAGCTGGCTCTGTACCAGTCCCACCTGCCTCACCTGCTCTCCCCACCTTGCTGCATCCAGCCCTGGCGTGCTCCACGGTTTTTATTGCCACCTCTGAGGCTCCTTAGCCACAATTTCCACATTTTAGTGTCACCTCTCCTGTGGCAGCTGCTAATTCACCTCTGCAATGCAGCTGGTACCATTTTCCTCTTTTCCAAGATGAGGAGTCAGCTTCTCCCCTGGGCACAATCCTCGCTCTTTGTTATTATTCACATTTTTCCCCCTGTTTTGCACTTTCTCTCTCTTCCCCACAGCCAGGTTTGTGCCCTGAGCACTAAGGTGAGACTGGCAACTTTTCTATCAGATCCTTTCCCCTTTAGCTTCCCTTCAGGAGCTTCTTCCTTTTTTTTTTTTTTTTTCCTGGCTCCATAACCACTGCAATTACCTCTCTGATGATTTCCTGAATTTTCCATCTGCTCGAAATAGGCACTTGTGAGCTCTCTTCTTAATTAATGTGTTCTAAAATCATTATGTTCATCAACCAAGCCTTATCACTTCCATTTTCTTCCATAATAGTAAAATCCATTGCCCTAAGTAAAACACAGGAATTTTGATGTTCATAATTCAATAAATTCATTGCTCAGAGCAGAAGCTGCTGCAAACCTGGAGTAACAACAAGGTGTGAGCAGGCTGCACTCACCCTGTCCTCACTTGTTATTAAGCTTTGCACCTCTGGCTCAAACTGGCAGCATTTCAGAGGTTTCTGCTATAAATTCTTTTGGCTTCAAAACACTTTTTCTACTTCAGGCTGTGTTAGGTATTTTACTAACTGTATTTTTAGCTGTGCCAGCTTCGCTTTTTATATAAATATACATATATATAAAAATCATTATTTGTGCTCTTCTTGACTGGTAATGCAGTATTTTAGTAAATGTCTGTATAAACAATAATCTGACTGAGATAATAAAACTGACAACTGCTTATGAAGATGGTACCAAGAGATAATTTTACTGAATTTGTCACATTGGAGAAACAAGTTCCCTCTGTGGTACTTAACACACACACACCACGGCCCAAAGATAACAGAATCTGGCCAAGGAAAAAACCTATCAGATCTTTTAGTTCTGCATTTGGATAAATTTGGTAACAAGGGCAGTTATTGCATCCAGGGAGGAAACAAAGCCATGCTCAGACCCAGGGAAATGCTTCTGCTTTCTGTGCTGCCCAACACAAAAAGTTCAAGTTGAGAGGTGTAAAAAAAAGAGATATTTTCTGTCCTCAGCCTGCACTGATCTAGATGACAAAAAGGCACAAAGGGATCACTTCTCACCATCAAGGTGAGGGATGCAGCACAAGAAAGGAACACCTGGGCAGGGCACTGTGATGTGCCCCAGCACACTGACAGTGATGCTTTCAGTTTTAGCTTTTATATTTTTTAGAATCTGTGCTGGTTTAGTGTGCAGTTCTGGGCTTCATATTCAGGGTTGGTGAGCTCTCTGCACAGAGCAGGGAGACAAAACAATTCCCTTCCAGCTTGGCACCAAATTTGAGGCCCAAGAGTGGAAACAGCAGTGAAGGAAGAGAGGGAACAAGGAGGATGGAGCTTCATCACCTGGAGCTGGAGTTGGACAATGAACTCCAATGTGCTGATGGACCAAAACCTATAAAAGTGTGAGGCCTCGTGACCAGGGATCCATTTTGTGCCCATTTGTGGGTGTATAATATTTACTATTTATACATTTATACGTATATAATACATACAAATAAAAGTATGAGGCCTCCCCCTCATGACCGGCGGCCATTTTGTGCCCATTTGTGGGTGTATAATATTTACTATTTATACATTTATCTTTATATAATATACACATATAAAAGTGTGAGCCCTCATGACCGGCGGCCATTTTGTGCCCATTTGTGGGTTTGCCTTGGGTGCAGCCCCAAGGGGTTCCTGCACTGCCCAAGCTGGATCCTTTCAATAAATCCTTTTTATCCTTTTATTCTACCCAGTCTCTGTTCCAGGTCAGCCTACTCAGGCATCAACAGGACCTGCCCGGAATTGCCTGAGCAGTTTTTCACTGCATGGAAAGCAAAATTCCTTTTGCTGGGATTGTCTGCAGGCAGGCTCCAGGAAATGCAGAGAACAGTGTGAGGAAGAGGAAGGACCTGTCCTGCCTCACCAACAATCCCAGGGAGCTGAACACGTTACCTGCTGCCTCTGGGTCTTGCATCTTCAAGCATCTCTTTAGAAACCACTCCAATAAAGACTGAAAAGCTTTGTTTGATTTTTGGAAAAATAGGTTATTTCTATCCACTCATCTTCCTAATATAGAATAACAATCATGGAATGGTTTGGGTGGGAAGAGACCTTAAAACTCATCTTGTTTCAACCCCCTTGAGATGACCCAAATTGTGGTGGGCTTAGCAGGGCCAGGTTAATGGCACTTGATGGTCCTAAGGGTCCAATTTTAAATATTCCCTGGATCTATAAAACTGTAGCCTTGAAGAACTGTGTCTGTGCGTAAAGTCAGGGATGTTGCTGCAGGTGCTGCTGACTCCTGGGATTTCCTGGCTCTGAGATCCCAAATATAGAAGCAGCAAATCCCTCTGGAGGATGCCAGGCCCTCCAGAGCAGCAATGACACCCACTGCTGGTGGCTTTGCACGTGACCCCAGCCCGAAATAAATCGAGAGAGATGACAGGTTATTAAAATCATTTCAAGGGAGAAGAAAAGGCTGCACTAAATAAGGAATAAATGTAATAAAAAGTGAGCAAAAGCAGGCAGGGAGAAGAGAGGCAGCACTTAGGGACAGACAGATGCAGGCTGGGAGCAGGATGCTGGATTCCCTTTGGAGAAACATTAGTGTCGGGACTCCCAGCAGGCTCCCTGCCAAAGGGGATAATTAAGCTAAATAAAAAATACACACCAGGAACAGCTCCACAAATGAGGATAATTTAATTACCACATTCGATAGAGGAGACCCACTTCCCATGAGTTTTCCATTGTGACCAGAGAGGAGACAATAGCAGCAGAATGTGCTGGAGAAAGGAAGAGTGGTTTACTAAAAAGAGGGTTTTTCCATTAGGGGCTGCATAATAAACACCAGCACAGCTCTCCATAATCGGGTCATAATCTTGCCATAAAATTCAATCAAAGCAACAGCTTGTGAATATCCAAAAAATCAATGCAACCATATGAGAAATGATTGCAGTTGGAACCCTGGAATTTATTTCAGTGCTCACTCCACGGTGCTGGGAAGGAACAGGGAATCACAGGGAAGCAGGTGCTGCAAACACCTCTGAGGGGAGAGCTCCTCTGCCTCAAATCCACAGGATTTGAGTATCACAGAATCACAAAACTACAGAGTATTTAGAGTTGAGAGTTCTAGAGATCATCCAGTGCAATCCCCTGGCAAGGCAGGGTCACTTGGAGCAGGTGACAAAGGTGACACACACAGCAGGCAAGCCACAGTTCAGTTACTGCTACCCATTTCTTTCATTTTTGAAAAAAAAGAGATTATTTCTATACAGTCATTTTCTAAAACAGAATCACAGCATCCTGGAATGGATCCCCACAGGCAGGGACACCTCCCCCTGTCCCAGGTGCTCCAAGCCCTGTCCAGCCTGGCCTTGGGCACTGCCAGGGATCCAGGGGCAGCCACAGCTGCTCTGGGCACCTGTGCCAGGCCTGCCCACCCTCACAGGGAGGAATTTCTCCCATCCAGCCCTGCCCTCTGGCAGTGGGAAGGCATTCCCTGTGTCCTGGCACTCCAGGCCCTTGGGAAATAAAGCAGCTATTCCAGCTCTCACCTGGAATCCCAGCCCGGTTTGGTTTCACTGAGCTGTATTTACAGCCCTGGAGCTGCAGCTGTGCTTTGTTCATTAGTGCTGGAATGCAGTGGGAGCAGAGCTCCCAGAGAGCTTCACCCACTGCTGATGCACCTCTAAAGTGCTCTGTTAAGCGACAGAAAATGGAAATATTTTCCCTCCCCTCCTCTCTCCAGTGAGAACACTCAGTGGACGGCACAGGCCCAGTTCCTCTGGAAGGAACGGGGTGAGTGTGTCCACTCAATTATTCAAACCAGTTGAGTAATTGCAGCCCTGTCAGCTCAGGAAACATCTCTGCCTCTCCAGGCTGCTGCACAAACCCAGCTCTGGGCAGGCAGTCCCAGCAGCACTTGCTCCCCCCTGATTTATTTCCACACTCTCCCTGTCAGAGGCCCTGGTGAGGGATGAGGCTGCAGGGAGGGAGGGCAGGAGGGAGGTGGGGACACCTCAGGAGCGTTTTTGGAGGTGGCAGGGCTCTTTGTGGGCTCTGCTGACTGCAGAAGTCCTTGTGGGAATCTCTCAGGGCACGGTGTGTGCCAGAGATAAATATTACAATAGCAGGCTTAGAGGAAAATGGATTCAGACAGCCAGGAGAGCCCGAGGAAGGAGCAGGATTGGGGACAAAGTCCTCCTGCTAAAGACCCTCTGGAGAAGCTCCTTTAGCCGGGGTAGGAGACTGGAAGGTTACCAGTGTGCCCTCCAGGGATCCCAGCACCACACAGCACTGCTTCTTTCTTCCCTGGCCCCCAGACTCCCAGCTCCAAGGCACAGCTCTGTTTGAACGTGCTGCACTCAGCCCTGCCCTGTCCAAAAATCGGTGTTTTCCTCCTCCCCAAGGGGCTGCAGGACACAGAACAGGAACAACCAGGCTGACAAGTGCATGTGCATCTCACATCACCCGAAAACATCTCACCTGAAAACCAGGTTTGGTCCTTTCCTTCTCCTGAGATAAAGCCAGCAGGAAAGCCATCATTTCCCAGCACGGCTTTCTGGGAGAGCTTTTAAGCAGATTTCAAGAACCAGCTACCAAAGCAAATGAATTCTGAACATTGGCACTGCTGAGTTTTCATGAAACCCCAGGAAATGTCTCACCTTAAGGGGTACTTCTCGCCAGGGTCCCTGCCCAGGTGGAAGAGCAGGGGCAGGTGAGTGTGCTCCTCCTGGGTGTGAGTTGTCACTCCATCCACACTCTGGCCAGGACAGAAATCAATGCCCTGCAGGAAAAAAAGAGAGAGATCATCAAAGATGCAGGGCAGGCAGCAAAACTTGAGTTGATGCCACCTTCTCCAGCAAAAAAACAGCAAACTTCAGGATAATTTTAAACCAAGAGTCTTCTTCAATCTCCAAAATATATTCTGTGCTGGTGGGGTGAAATAAGGTGACCAAGTGGTGTTGCACTGACACAAGGCCGTGCATTCTTGTCTTATAAAAATATAATCCCAATAAAATATTCATAAAAATGAAATGGCAGAACAAAAGACAAAGAGGTGGAAGCATTTAATCATAAAAGTTGTGCACGTGGAGAGGATTTTCTGGCTGGTTTTTATGGCTTTGGAAGGCTCCAGGAAGATGGGATCATGTGGAACTTCTGATCAAAACCAAAGCCCCAGGAGAGACATGCAGACACCCTGAGAGGCAGCAGGCACCTCTGCCAGCACCTGAAGGATCAGTTTGTCTGAGAAACGAAGCAAATCTGGTAAATTTTATAAAAACTGGCGTGTTTCCAATTTGATTCATGACAATCTGGTACTCAGGGGCTCACCTGGGCGTGAGTGGGGATGGGAGCGCTGCAGGAAGTGGGGACATTCCCACATTCCTGCCTCTGACCATCTGTGGGGACACAAGGTGGCATTTGGGGGATTTTCCCTGCAGCAGCAGTGCACTTGAAGGGCACAGCTGCTGGGAATCTCCTGGGGAAGCAGCAAGGGGTTAAGAGCTCGCTGGGCACCAGAGCTGCCAGCTCCATCTGCCCCAGCCTTGATCTGCCAGCTGGGAGCTCCCTAATCCCTGCCCTGCAGCCTCCAGGCCCACCAGAGCCCACTTAAACCCTGGCAAGAGCCAGAAACTGCAAAAGCGCTCATTTCCCTGGGCAGGCAATAAATCAGGGAGCCCCCAGCCCAGCCCAGCAAGGCTCAGCCCCAACTGGACTTGTTAAAGCTGGGTTTTACAATTCCAGCTCCCACGCTGCTCCTCACAATCCCAAAGTGCCCCAGACAAGGACAGAGACATGGAGAGCAGCTAAATGGGAACGTGTTCAATGCAAGTGGGAAAGCAGCTGCAGCATTTGCTTATAAAACAAACTGAAAAGGCTCTCTACAGATGTTGGTAGGATTTGATTGGCAAACAATTTTCTAAAAATATCCCGTGTTTTTAATGGACAGGTGGTCAGTGGAGCAGTTAATATTCTGCTTTTCAATAAAGCAAGAAGTTTAGAAGCCCATGAAATCCCATTTATCTGCACAGGGCTATAGATTCCTGAATCACTGACTGGAAAAATAAGGGAGTTGTTTGATAGGTTGGAGTGGCCCCACCAATAATGGACTTTAAATGGATACAAAACTGATTGACCTTCCCACCCTGCGATGCCACAGGCCTCTGAAACACGCAGAGAAAAGAGATTTTGGTGGGTTTTTTTTTTTCTTTCCCACAAAAGGACCAGTTAATGAAAAGGTATCAAAGCCTCCATAACATCCAAATTATAATTTGGATGCAAATCAAACAAGCAATTTAATTAAGAGCCTGCTAATTGGTACAATGCTCCTCGGCTGCAAAAGCTTCAGTGTGAAAGATTTTCGTCTCTCGGGTGTTTGTTTAGACATTGCTCTGTTTCTGTTTTATCTTGTGTTTCCTAGGAAATCCTTGTAGCCCAGACTCCAGAACACAATCCCAAAGATTCCCAGGAAAGAAAGTTCTGGGACAATTTGCCTGATGCCCCCCAGCCCAAAGATACCTGTCATGCTAATTTAAGCACTCAGTGCCCTCTTGAAAAACAGTCTAGTGGAGAAAAGTCATCNATTTAATATATAATCTATATTTTATTTTATTGGTTATGTTTGGAGCTGGAAAAGAGCCAAGAGCTGCCTAAGCCTGTCCTCCCCAAATCCACTCTGCTGTTATCCCTGAAAGCTATTTATTGTCAGACTCTTCATAGCAATATGCAAATATCAATAATTTAAGCACATTCCTGATTTTTGTCCCTGCTCCCTATCCGAGGTAATGATGGAATCCCCATCCCTGGAGGTGCTCAGGGAAGGACTGGATGTGGCTCCGTGCTCACAGGTTGGATTTTAGGATCCTGGGTGTGT
This sequence comes from Bombycilla garrulus, assembly GCA_013400315.1. Taxonomy (NCBI): domain Eukaryota; kingdom Metazoa; phylum Chordata; class Aves; order Passeriformes; family Bombycillidae; genus Bombycilla; species Bombycilla garrulus. The sequence continues at coordinate 290,601 of VXBU01015227.1, read as the reverse complement.
TTTCCAGCCTCCAGGATTCTGGGATTTGCAGGGNAAACAAGCAATTTAATTAAGAGCCTGCTAATTGGTACAATGCTCCTCGGCTGCAAAAGCTTCAGTGTGAAAGATTTTCGTCTCTCGGGTGTTTGTTTAGACATTGCTCTGTTTCTGTTTTATCTTGTGTTTCCTAGGAAATCCTTGTAGCCCAGACTCCAGAACACAATCCCAAAGATTCCCAGGAAAGAAAGTTCTGGGACAATTTGCCTGATGCCCCCCAGCCCAAAGATACCTGTCATGCTAATTTAAGCACTCAGTGCCCTCTTGAAAAACAGTCTAGTGGAGAAAAGTCATCTAAATAAATAAATAGGTAAATAAATAAAACCCCCAAGAATACCATTTCAGGACATTTCTAAGGCATTCCTACTTGATCCCTGCAAATAAAATGGGGATTTTGTAATAAATAAATATTTTAAAAATTAAAATATTGCTATTTTTATGTAGTCTGTGAGTCAATATTCAGCCTGCAGAGAGAGCTTTGAGGATTTTCTATTCATCAAAAAATGAGTAAAAAAAAGGATATAAATGTATAAAAGTCAATA
>VXBU01015227.1:264254-289747 GCA_013400315.1 Bombycilla garrulus | reverse complement strand
TTTTTATGTTTACTATATTATTTTATTTAATATATAATCTATATTTTATTTTATTGGTTATGTTTGGAGCTGGAAAAGAGCCAAGAGCTGCCTAAGCCTGTCCTCCCCAAATCCACTCTGCTGTTATCCCTGAAAGCTATTTATTGTCAGACTCTTCATAGCAATATGCAAATATCAATAATTTAAGCACATTCCTGATTTTTGTCCCTGCTCCCTACCCGAGGTAATGATAGAATCCCCATCCCTGGAGGTGCTCAGGGAAGGACTGGATGTGGCTCCGTGCTCACAGGTTGGATTTTAGGATCCTGGGTGTGTTTTCCAGCCTCCAGGATTCTGGGATTTGCAGGGCTCACTGATCAAACACTGCACAAAGGTGTTCCAGCCAACTCCTGGAGCTTTTCTCCTGTCACAAAACCTCAAAAGCCAAACCAGAATCTCCTGTCTGGAGCATCTCCTGCCTCCTAAGGGAGCCCCTACAGAGCACCAAGACCAGCTCAGCTCCTGCCCAGCTCCTCCAGCGCTTTGCACCACCACAGAAACCTGTTTGCTGCAGAAAGAGATTCCAACAACCCTTCCTTTCAATTCTTCTGACTCAAACACAACATTCCCTGCCCACCAGGTGAGCCTTGCAGCCGCCACCCTCCCTGTCCTCAGCCATCCACAGCCTGGATTGTTTTTCCATGCCTGGGATGCTGCAGCCTTTGGTTGCACAGCTTTAATTTCCAGAGCAAATGGCCCACAGATGCTGTGTCAATATAGACATGAGACAAACACAGCCGCTTGCCAGTTTGGGCTCCCGGCCAAGAGATGGAATCACCACTTGTGTTAACGGGAGCCCTCTGGCAATTCCTCAGCCTGGCTCCAGCCCAGCAGCTCCGGCTGACAGGAGCCACCGCAGCCCAGCTCTGCCTCCTGCTCCGCTCTCCTGGCTCCACCAGCACCTCCCAGGCCACCAAAACCAGGTTAATACTGCCAGGGGAAATTAATTAAAGCCTGGAACTCGCTTCTTGCCATTTGCTGCAACACAGGTGAAGCCTTTCTGGTGGAATCCTTGGGATGAGCAGTCAGCTCTGAGTGTGGGTGCCAAGCTTCGACCCCGTGCACCCAAAATTGTTTCTAATGTGTTAAGAGGCTGGAAGAGCCCCCAGACCACAATCAAATGTTATTATTTGTGAGGTTCTACTTGACTTTCCTCGCTCCACCAGCACCACCCAGGCCACCAAAACCAGGTTAATACCGCCAGGGGAAATTAATTAAAGCCTGGAACTCGCTTCTTGCCGTTTGCTGCAACACAGGTAAAGCCCTTCTGGTGGAATCCTTGGGATGAGCAGTCAGCTCTGAGTGTGGGTGCCAAGCTTTGACCCCGTGCACCCAAAACTGTTTCTAATGTGTTAAGAGGCTGGAAGAGCCCTCGGAGATGGGCAGCCCCAGGAGATGGGCTCCGATCGATGCCTGGTTCATATGCTCACAAGACCACAATCAAATGTCATTATTTGTGAGGTTCCACTTGACTTCACATGCCCGCCGCAGAAAAGGCTTTATCGATCCCTTCACGTGCAGGAGAAGGGCAATTCGCAGAGCCTGACTGGAATAAGCCCTCTGGCATTTCGCATTAAAACAATAGCGGCTGCTGGCAGCTTTAAAGTCACAGGAGCGCTGGAGGAATCCCACAGCACAAAGGTTGATGTATCAGCCCCTCTCCCACAACCAAAGGGCGTTTTCCACAGTTTTGGTTATTTTTTTTCTTTCGTTATTTTTTTCGCCCTTCATGCATCAGTGCTCTTGGGATGTACAAGGGCTGCTCTGTGCTGGACACTCTTGGTGGCAGGCAGAGAAAAGGAAATTTCCTTTCTCCTGCTACCTCCCCATTCCTGCCTCCTAAATTAGGAATTCCTGAGGACTCAATGCCTGCTCTGGTAAATTTAGAGAAAACACCTATTTTTTCCCCCTTTCAGACACCTACTTTAAAGAAAAGAGATTTTACAGCTGACTGCCAGTAAAAGTCCTGTGTGTTTTCACTGTCCAAGAGGGCTCTCCTCAGGTTTATCCTCAGTTCTCCCTTTGCTCCTGCACACGTGGCTATTTTCATCACTGCTGATTTTTCTACAAGGAAGAAAAAGGTGAACAATAATGGAAAAGCTCGATATCCACCAGTCCTAGAGCACCAGGGACTCAGCCTGCGTGCAGGAAGGAGATTTTTCTGCCTCCGTCCAACTGTTTAAAAATACAAACACATTTTTCAAGTCAGGCTTCCTTTCATCTCTCTCTGTCCCATTTATCACCTCTTGAATGTCAGAGATGTCAAATTATGTAAACATGAGCCACCTATATAGATGGAAGGCAGGTAAATAGCTCCACATCAGCATCGTGTGCAATCCTCAGGGAAAATGTCCCACAAAACGCTCACTCCCACTTGATCCCGTGGAGTGAGCCTTCCCTTTATAATTCAAGAGACCACCCCCTCAAGAATCAAGAAATCCAGCAGAAAAGGCAGCATCAAGATATCCTCCAGCACTGAGAGAGACTACGAGACTTCCTGACAGGAGTCAGACTAGGAAAAAAAAATAAAATTGCTTGGAGGTTAAAAAATAAACAAACAAACCCCAGGAAGAACAGAACAGCACAATTCATCAGTGTGTCAGATGACAAGTCCTAATCCCAGGCCATAAGGCAGAGGATGCAGACCAGTAAGGGCATGTTGCTGTCATGGGACTGCAGGATGACTGTAAACCTGTGTGCTGCCTGCATGGGATGTTTCCAGAGTAAATATTCCGAGTGCCAGATGGAGAGGAGCCCTCAGAGCCCTGTTGTGCTGTGCGTTCTGCAGGCTGTGTCTCTCTCTGGAACGTTTTTATTTGTGTGTACATCCTTTATTACTGCACCAGCTCACACCCCAGTCAAACACAGCTTTCCAGGTGAGGGGCGACATCCTCCCTCGCCATCCTGGTCATCCCAAACGGGCCCAGCACAGGCACCAGCTCCCCATTTCCCAGTGTCAACATCCAAATGGGGTTCTGCCTGCTTTAATGGGATCGTCTCGTCTGAAAGTCAAACAAAAATGTGGATGAAACCCAGGGCGAGTTTTCTGTGTCAGTGATTTTCCACACAGTCAACTACCAGGGGAATTCTGAAAGTGAAAGGAGGGCTGGCTAAACCCTGTGTACCAAAATCATGAAATATTCACCTAGCCATAAAACAAACCTCTTCAAAACGTGCAGGCAGCGGGTTTGCCACATCTGGCCAACTTCAGCTCTCTTTCCAATGGATGACAGGAAAACCACGTATTCCAGCTCTGAGTGGGGACCTTCACACAGAGAGTTTCATATCTGGAAGTCTCACTGGATTCACAATGAGGAAACACCTCTCAACACCATACAATTAACAAATCCTCATTAGCTGGAGTTCTACTGGGATGGCAAAATCGACAAACAGGCCAAGAGTCAGAATTCCAAATGCCACAGATGTGCATGGATTTATAGTTGTTTTTCAAATGGAATTAGCAAACAAAGTGGCCTTTTTGATTCCAGAGTCCAATATCAACACAGCTGGGAAGCCCAGTCACTGAAAGAGGGAACTGTGCTGTAAGGTGAGCTTAGAAACTTCTCCAGCAGGGCTGGGAACTGTGGCACTGCTCTGCATTCTGATTTATTTCTATTTTTAAACTTGTGAGGTTTGTAATTAATGGCTCGAGGACATGAGGAGAATTGGAACAAATCTCAGCCTCAGCTTCCTCTGCATGTTGTTAATGGCTGCTCTGGCCACTAATGTGCTCCAATTTTCCCCACATCAAGCTCATGTGATCCAAGCTGCAGGAAAGAGAGTGGATTTGTAATCGTCTCTCTGATGTACAGGATAATTGCCGACTTTTATCAGACAGCAGTTAAACAAAGACTTGGAAAGGAATAAATATTCCTTAATTGCAGCACTGCCACTGCTCACAGTGGGAGAGCCTCTGGAAGGAGTAGCTGGTCCCCATTATCACTGTTCCACACTCAGACGTGTAGGAATGGGTTGAGTTCCATGCAGGGGTTTATTTATTTCCCAACTGGGGCTGCAAGTGTGGGTATGTGCTTTTATCACCACAGAGAGCAAGAATTCCCGTGGGGATTGGAGGCCACCCCTCCACCCAGACACAAGAGCTCCCAGTTCCTCCCAGCCGGGGAAAACCCTCCACGGGTGATAAACAGGTTTTACTCACACACAAGACAAATAAATGATCTCATTTTATCTGTGTGGAATTAGCACTGAGACAGAGCATAAAACACATTTCCAGAGCCAACTCTCCTTTCCTCCTTGCTCCCTGTGAAACAAGCTTTGACTCCTGCAGCACTGCAGTATGAAAAAAGACAAACACACACATTTCCAGCCCTGAATGGAAATGACTCCCTTGGAGCTGAGCTTCCTTCTACCCCCAGGACATCCCAGTGAAAGAATCCCTACACTTTTATATCCACAAATGTCACCAGCTCTTAGCTCTGCACCTGTGATGCCTTGAGGACCTTCCATAAGTTAAAAAAAAAATAAAATAAAAAAATAGAGGCATAGAAAAATAAATCATGCAAACAATTCCTCCCCAAGCCCAGGCTGCTGTCAGGATTGCAGAAAGCTGGGTCTTACTGCTCTGGGTTCCTGTCTGAAGGGATCTGCAGCAAGGCACACGTGTGAAGCTGCCACTCAGCAAATGCCCCAGAGTTTAGAGCCAAGAAAGACACAAAAAGAAAAGGAAATAATAGTTCTTAACATCTAACTGTGAGGAGATCAGCCAGGAAATAAATAAAATAAATAAAACGTTATACGTAGTGTGATGTGGGCTCACCAAAGTGCTGATAACAGATTAAACACGTTTATTTTACTGTTTTCAATCACTGCTGTTCTTTCCACTGGGCCTTTCCTAGAACTTTCCTTTTAAACCATCACAAAGCCAATAAATTCATCCCAGTTCAATAGCTCAGGGCAGCAGGGGTTTGGTGCCAGGAGTTTGGAGACACGTGCTCAGTGTGGCATCAGGCTCCAGCCTTTGCCAGAATCACAGAATATCCTGAGTGGGAAGGGACTCACAGGGAGCAGGGAGTCCAACCACAAGTGAACATCTAAAAGCTCAGAATTCAGCAGGGAAGGTTTAATATTAAGGGGGATTCAGTGCTGATTAAAGGGAGCATCCCTCAGAACAACTTGGAGTTTGCTCATTTTCCTCTCTTTGTCCCTGATTTCAGGAGAGGGGGGTCCAGTCCCCTCAGTTTTTTTTTAGGATCATGGAATTATTTAGGTTGGAATATCCTCTATTCCAAGGCCACCACTGACCCACGTCCCCAAGTGCCACATCCATGTGGCTGCTAAACAGGGGACTGGGACTGCAGCGCCTCCCTGGGCAGCCCTTTTGGGGCAGAAATATTCCTGATATCCACAGAAACCTGCACAGCAGCTCTGAGGAGACTGCAGCACGGTGAAACCCCCCAGTCCAAAGGGTGTGTGTCCCCAGGTGACCCCAGGACAGGTCCCTGTGCCATTACCTTGCCGTGCTCCTCCCAGGAGTTGCTCCAGGTCCAGTAGTGAGCTTTGTAAAGCCCAGCTCTCACCGCCATCAGCTCGTTGCCACGATAATAGAAAATGGGCCTGGAAGGAGAGCAGAGCTGCATGAGAAAAACACCACCAGCCCGGGCCCAGGCTCCTGATAAGGGCCACAAACCCCTTAATGGCATCCCACTTCCCACGTGGATATCAGGCAGGAACAGGCTGCCTCCTAACAGTCTCCTCTGCAAGGTTTTCAATTAACATTTCTTAAAGTGTTCATCAAGTTGAGAGCTCACACGGTGCAAGAATGAAACATTATCCAGCTTGGCTGCCAGCGATTGTTAATCCTTGAACTCTCAGCCCCTGGGATTTCCTCTGGAGCGTGGCGGTTTCGGCGTCAAACGCCTCTCAAGTGCCTGCCTGCGAGGGAAAAGGGGGATTCACGGGCTCTGGGATGCTCAGGCTCCTCTCCCCAGCTGCACAGCCCTGCCAGGGAGCTGGCAGTGTCACACGGGCAGGGTGACACCAGATGCTGGCCTGTTCTGGATGACATCTCTGAGAAAGTCCACATGGAAAAACCTGGCAGCCAGACACGCTGTGGTTTTAATTCCTCTCCATTTTTTCCCCCCCCCCAAACCTCACTTTGCAGCATGTAAACACGCTGCTAAAGCTGCACTTGTTCCCAGAGGTTTCCCTAATTAATAATTCATCCAGGAAATGCATCTTACTGCATCTGTGCTGTTCCCTGGGCATCCCAGCTATGCTCCTGCTGGTTTTCCCAACAAAATCTCCTGTTTTTTTTTGAGGGAACAGCACAAAATTTTACTGGAAGGGACCATCTGCAGGAGAGGGAGGGGGTTGATTTGTTGGTGCAGCTCCTGACAGGACACGAGGGTGGAGCTGCTTGTCACTGTCAGGGGGAACCTTCGTTGCTCCTTTTCAGATGCCACTCCAAAAACGACTCTCTCTGGTGATGCCACCTGGAAAAACCTGTCCCTGAATGAAGAGAGAAGTTTAAATATCCCTGTCTGAATGACAGGAGTGGCCTCAGAGCTTTTAGCCTCACAGGAACAATGAGAACTCCCTCCTTTGTCACCAAGAGCTGCCACCAGGAACAAAGGGGAAACAACTTTGTCACCACGAACAAAAGGAAAACAACTTGGTCCCCAGGAAGAAAGGGAAAATAATTTGGTCCCCAGGAAGAGGGGGAAGCTGCTCCCAGAAAACCATTCCTGCATCCTTAACACACCTGGAAGTGAAATAAAGGCAGCAAGAGACACCTGCCAAAGTGCAGCACCTGATCTAAAGCAGTGCCATCAACAAAACCTCCCAAAAATATTCCACACAGCTCTCCAGCCTCCTTTTCCTTGCCATCAACATCCAGTATTTGATCAGTTATTATGTGCCCCCATGACTGAAGGTTTTAGGTTTTTCCCTTTAAAAAATATATTTTCTATTTCCTAGGAGGATTCCAGCTTGTACTCAATACTCTGATATAAATGATTTCTTTTTTCCCCCCCCATTCACTTTTTCCTTTTAAAGTTTAAAAGAACATAACTCCCTCTCCTTGAAAGTTGTTGGGGGACTGTGAAAACTTTGTCCTGGTCATGTCTAGGGGAGGGGGCGGGAAAGGAAGGAGAAAAAGAAAGAAAAAAGCCACAACATGCTCTGAGTGACTGTTATTGTAACACAAACAAGAGGTTGGTGACTGCATTGAAATTCCCTTTTAAAACAACAAAGAAACTTTCCAAACTTCCAGAAGACGGGCCAGGCTGTGTCTGAGGAAGCTGCAAGGCTCCTGTCAGGTAACACTCAGGTGTGCTCCTCGCTTAACAGGCACAGAAGGAATTTCACAGCACAAAGGCTCTCATCCAACAAGGAAAAGAACTCCAAAAACGTTTTGCATGCATAAGCTTCCTTGTTATCTCCCAAAGAATATGACTGTAGTCAGATTTCCCAGGCCACCAAATTCCTCACCAAAATCCCAACACCAAGACCTCTCTTGACCTCTGGAACTTCCAGTAAAATCTCTGTTGGCAGGATTTGCTGTCAGATCTTGGTGCATGTGCTGACAGTACATAAAGATTCCAAGTCCTTCACCCCCATCTATCCCTGCAGAAGCATTCCCAGACCCAGGACCTTGGGAAGAGGATTTCCCTGATGTCTCCAGGTCCTCTGCAGCAGCACAGCCTTCACCTCCCAGCTCTGCAGCAGGACAAGGAGCCAGCACACTCTGGGCAGCTTTTGCAGTGATAAATAATGGATTCTCCCCTAGCCAGGCTCCAGTTCTCAGGCTTTTATCTCCCCTCCTGCCATATGTTGTTCCAGGGATCCCTGCTAACCCTGTGACATTTTCATCTGTCCCCAGGCTCCAGTGTATGGCAACATGCCACATGTCAGGAATTCCCAGCTCGGCTTGTTCCAGCGGAGCACGAGCGCGGTGGGAAGCTCTGCTGCTGCTTGCATTCAGTTTCTATTAAACACTTGTGAGCTGCTGTTAAAAAAAAAAAAACAAAACAAAAAAACCCCAACAAAAAACAAACAAACCAGCCCCAAATTTGGCATCCCTGCAGCCAGGAGCAGCTCTGGGATAATCACTGACCTGTCAATTAGCTTGCCCTGCAGGATGACAGGTAAAAGGTCGATGCCATCAATCTGTCTGTCACTGGGAGGCTGCAGACCCGCCAGGGAGAGGCTGGTGCTGAACAGATCCATCACATTGCCCAGCTGATGGCTGACCTGCAGCAAAAAAAGTCAACACAAACACATCTGCAAAGAGCCCTTCAGGAAAATCTATCTGGAAACAGGTTCTCTTCAAAGCTCCCTGAAAACCTCTCCTTTTACACGGCTGCAGTCACCAGCAAACTCCTCTGCAAACAACCAAGCAAAAGAAACAACCCCCATTTCTCCACTTCCAGGCAGAATTTCCATTTTGATTCTTTTTTTTTTTTTTTTTAACATTTTCCTCTCCCTCTCCTCACTCCTGTGTATCCCTTTTCCAGGAGTGTGTTGTCACAGGGCTCAATTTAATTTAGCAAATTCCAGCTCATTTGTGGAATGAAAAATCAGCACTTACACCAAGGGGAAAAAAAAAATAATAAAAAGTCCTTGATTTGTTTCCTTCTCCAGGTCATCTCTGGAGTCCAGAATACCCTGAGAGAGTTCCCAGAAAGCACAGGGATAGATGGATAATAACAAAAAGAGCCTGATGACTTCATCTGCAAACCATTTCCAACAATTCAAGAACTGTAAAGTTGTGGTATTTTTAGTCCATATTTTAATAAGGGAGAAAAACATCTGGGTTTGGCTTCAATGGAGATGTGCAAGGGTTTTTTTTTTCCCCCTTTTTCCTTACTTGGAAGCCATATTCATCTCTCTGCTCTAAATTATTTGTATTTTAAAACCCTACAAAGTCTTTTCTGCCTGATTTTTTCGGAGCTGTTGCAGGGTGTTTAATTAGCCCGTGATACACTCAGTTAAAGCAGATGCTGCCAGATCAGGAGCACCAGGATGCACCAGCATGAGATGTGACAGGAAAAGAGCATTTTCAGCCACAGCACTTGCTGGGAACCAAGAAACCACTGGATACAACACCACAGCTGTGAGTACCAAAACACCTTCTGCCTAAAATCCAAGTGCAATCCCAACAGAACAATGCTGGGACTGTCAAAGACCTTTTACCTCTGGTTGCTTTTACTCGCAAACAGACCCCCAGCCTCTAAGCTGGCACAAAGTATTTAAATACAACAAATGATGACATGATCAGGGTATTTTTGTGAGACGTTGGCTCAAAAATAGAGGAAAACAAAGGGATACTAAACCTTGTATTAAGAGGTTGGGCTGAACAAAGTGAACACAAAGGAAGAATTAAGAAATTAAAAAAAAAAACTGGAGAAAGCAACATGCAGGGGCTTAATTACAAGTTTAACATTACAATATCACATTACTTGATTACAGTCATTTCAATTTTTAATGGCTTTCATTCATCAGGAGGTGTTGGCAGGAACACATCTTATTAAAGCTGCATGCAAGAATCCTGCCACCATTCCTTGGGAGGAAACAAAGTGCAAAGCTTGAGGCATGAGAGGAAAAACCTGGCTGTGGAAATCCTTGGGAAAGCAGCTGGGTCAGCTGGCCAGGACCAACAGGTCCTGGGCCCTGGAGGATTGAGGATTTCTCCTGCTCAGCCTGGCCTTGGGGACAGGGACAAAGGGAGATGTCTCCCGGAGAAGCTGTGGCTGTCCCAGCTCTGTAAGTGCTCGAGGCCAGCTTGGGTGGGATTTGGAGACCATTTATTCCTTATTTTAGTGCAGCTTTTTCCTCTCCTTAAAACGATTTGAATCATCCAGTCCCACTTCCCGGCTCCAGCAGGGCCATCCCAAGGCACAGGGCACAGGACGGTGTCCAGGCAGCAGGAATGGCTCCTGAGGGAACCCCACACCCGCTGAGGGCACAGGGAAAGCAGCTCTGTGTGGGATCAGCTGGGATCAGCTCCTACCCATCGCTCCTGAGCCATGGCTGGGCCCTGGGGACACAGCCTGGGCCCTGCCCTGTCCCTGTGTAAGGACATGGCCAATGTCCCCCTGAGCCCTGTCCCTTCACAAGGATGTGGACAATGTCCCCTCTGTCCCCCAGGCTGGGCAGCCACAGCTCCCCAGGGCTGAAGTTGAGGCCAGGAGCAGCTCCCAGCCCCATTCCCACCTCAGAGCTCCAGCAGGAGCAGCTCCCAGCCCTCCTGCTCCCCCCAGCCCCTGGCTGAGCCCTTCTGTAATCAGAGCTCTCACAATTTCTCCATCTAATCCAAAAGTCACTTTTGCTGCTGTGGCTCCGTCCCAGCGCCTCAATCTTTTGATAAGAGGCAATCGCTGACCCCGGGCTCATGCCTTTAATGTCACCTCATTTATCCAGAGCGTGGGGACAATCCTGGGGGGCCACCAGGCTCCCCTTGTCCTGGCCCTTATTAACCAGCACCAGATGTAGATGACTCTCTTTAATCATCCAATTACGTTTCTGGTCTCAGACAACATTTTTGCCGTGAAGCAGAGAAAACTTCTTAAGGAAATTAAATGCCCATGCCACAGCCACTTGGATTTATCTGTGCTCTGCAGCACCGCATTGAAGAAGGAAAAAGGGAAAAAAAAAAAAAAGGTTAATATTTCTATAAAACTTTGAAGTATTTTCAGAGAAAAAATAAAAATATTACCATTTTTCTCCTGTCAACAGGGCTCTTTCATTCTATTTGCCTTTCCCTTTTATTTATTTCTTTTTTTTTTTTCTCCAAGAAAAGAAAAAGAGAAATCCAGAGAGGGCAACAGCCCAGAGAAAATAAATAATATATAAACTGAGGGAGATCAGATATTGCTGTATCAGTGAGGAACAGCCGGTATTACGCACGTAAGGACGGATTTTTTTCCCCCCTCCTTCCCCCCCTTCTTTTTAATAAACTCTCAGTATCCACACAACGTCTTTAAGAAAATGAAATCCTTTTGCTGTGGGCCACGGCGCTGGAAGAAATAGTCCCCAGTGCTGTTATCAGTGCTTTCAAGCTTTAACTCTGAATCAAAGGCGACAATTAATAAAGTCGCCCCCGCCAGGAATGGAAAGGAGGAAAGCTAAATATTTGAAACTGGGTGAACAAATGTCAGGGTGTTTTTAAATAAAATCCTTTTACAGTTATCACAGCGAGCAGACCTGATATCCCTGTCTAATTCAATTTCAATTTGCGCCCCATGGGAGATAGGGAAGAAAAGGTTGCAATGCTGTCTTTGGGTTGATATGTTCTTTTCTCCTTCAGGAAGCAGGCACGAGAGAGGAAGGGGAGGAGGGCGAGGGGAGAGAGGAGGAGGATTCAAATACCAATAGAATATGATTTTTTTTTTTCCCCTTTCCAGCTGGATCCTTCCAGAAGGCAGATGTGATGTGGGGAATGTTGAAACGCTGATTTGTTGTGAATTCACCTGGAAAACGGAGCCGAGGAGGGAAGTGCAGCGAGGCTGTTTGTGTGGGAATAAATATTCCTGGTGGGGGAGCAGAACTCACTGAGTGTTGATGCCAAGAGCAACACACACTCCTGAGGCATCTTTCCCCTCCAAAAACCTGCAAAGCAGCCAACTGCACCAGTTATCCCGAGCTCCACGGAGAGCCTGGCAGGTGCTGCCACCCTGTCCCCTCACTCCTTGTGTTTAGATTGAGGTGCTCCTTTATTCCAGCACATCAATGTGCTCTTTAATAAAAATAAAATCCCCCAGCCTTATGTGTCAATGAAATTATTAACAACCTGCCAGGTGGAATCACGGAATGGTTTGGGTTGGAAGGGATCTGAAAGCTGATCCAGTGCCACCCCTGTCATGGCAGGGACAGCTTCCACTGTCCCCAGGTGCTCCAAACCCTGTCCAGCCTGGCCTGGGGCACTGCCAGGGATCCAGGGGCAGCCACAGCTGCTCTGGGCACCTGTGAGGTCTCCCTGGAGCATTCCCATCAGCAGACAGAGCTTTCCACACAACAACTGGATTTCACTGGCCAGAGACACAAACCCTCCTTTCCTGGCTGCAGCTGAAACAGCTCCTGGCCCTTCCCTTCTCCTCAAACTGAAAGAAACAACCACTGCCCACGGAGCAAACCCAGCACAGGAAGGACTTGACCCTTCAGCTTTGAGCTGAAGTTCAGATCTCCCAAACCTTTGTTTCCTTCAACTCTTGAAGAGAAGCAGCAAAGAGAGACTTTGAAGCAGCTCTCCCCCATTTTACAGCTACTTGGAGTGCACAGGACTGGGGCTGAGCACTTCAAACTCCTCCAGAGGATGGTGAAGCTACAGCAAGGAACAGAGAAAAAAAGCCAAAGATGTAGTGGTGGACACAAGTCTCTCGCCTGTGGTCAGGGCTGCTGAGGGAGCAGTGCTGGAGCCTCGAAGGCAAGAACATAAGCAGAAAACACAGGTGAGTTTCTATCCCACTTACTGAGCAGCAGCAGCAGCACAGAACGAGGATTTGGAGTTCAGCACGTGCTTCAGGGTGATACTGGCATGGTGGAGGAGGGATTTTGGGTGCATCCCAAAATCTGTGAGCTCCAGGCACAGCCCAGCCCACCCTGCACACACAGCTCTGCACAGCAATGCCTCTTCCCAGGAATTCAATCAGCAGCTCCCAAAAACTACCTGGGAGAGGGGTCCCAGCCAGGCAGAAAAGAAGCAGGCACAAGAATTTCTCTCTCCTCCTGTTCTTAATTATCCTCAGAGTTACTACAATGGAAAGAATTTTTAAATTTGGGCATTTTCTCGTCCCCATTTATAATGCGTGTTTACTTTTAGCACATTATTTAGTTTGGACCCAGCAAACAAAACACTCAGCTGCAGTTTCATGTTCTCCTTCGCTAGCCCAGGGCTGTTGTACTTGGCTTGCAAAGGCTTTATGGAAATGTTTAAATTTAAACAAAAAGACTGTTTTCATTTCAAATTAGAAAAATAATAAACCATCCTTGGTCGGTTTGGTGAACTCTCGGAAAATAATGAAACCAAACCACCCTCCTGCCCTCAGCTGCAGATCCGAGCTGCCTCATGGACCCTCCTAAATGTAAATGATAAATTATCATTAGCCTGCCTCAATTAAAGCACCCCAATGGAATGCGACTTGCAGAAATGTTTTATTTATGACCAGCTTGCAGGCTGGAGCACGGTGCCCAGTTAATGAAGGATCACTTTCTGCAGGGCTCAGAGATGCTCACCAGGGGGAGGGGGCTGTGCTGTCCCCGTGATCCTGCAGCAGGATTGATTGCATCCTTCTGTAATGAGAGCTGGGACAAGGGGGGCTGGCGGTGCCACCCGGGGGTTATTCTGAAGTGATCATATCTGCATTTGTGTACAGGCAGCACACAGCAATAATGTGCTGCCTAAACCTCCCTGAGTGGAACTTTCATCAAGCACCAAAGTGAGAGGTGTCAGGGTCAACCCACTCAGCACCTCAGGGCACGGTGGGGAGCAAATTCCTGCTCTTTACACTCCAATTTGTTCAAACACATGAGAAACATCGAGGTCCAAGACAGTAAAGGGTTTAAAAAGAGCAGGAAGACAAGAGCAGACCCTGGGTGAGCACAGACCCTCTAAACACAGATCTGCATTAAACTGGCAGCGTTGTCTGGGGCAGCAGCAGCTCCTTATTCACACCTGGACCTGGGGCAAGGTAAAAGTGTGAAGCAAAGCCCCCCGAGCCCAGCAAGGAGCTCTCCCCTCCCTGCAGTCCCCTCAGAGCTGCTGAGAAGTGCCCCAGGCAGACTCACCCCTCCTGCAGGGATGTGGCCGGGCCACCAGGCGATGGCCGGCTCCCTCATGCCACCCTCGAAGGTGGTTTGCTTGCCACACAGGAAAGGCCCATTGCTTCCTCCTGGGGACAGAAAAGAAACCTTAAAACCCCACAAAACACCAGCTTTTCAAAAGCACACTGTCACCCAGGCTGGTTTGAAATGAATTCTCATTTCTGCATGGATGCTTCTTCAATCAACATGGCCAGAGTTGAGTTTTTTTGTTCATTATTTCCTTGTTTGTTGTGTTGTTGTTTTGATTTTTTTTTTCAATCTCCATTTGTGATGAAATTTTAGGAGTGTCTTTTCAGCACGGGGAGAAAGTGACAGTTAAACACACCTTGCTATCAACAACCAAATTAAAAACAAACCCCAAACAAACAGGAAATACCTCACTGGTGTTTTCCTTCCCTCTAAGGGTGGCAACTACTTTCTGTAACCAAAGGAAATCTGACACTTGCAGGTAGAAATAGAGTTTTTTAATAATGGTTTTAAATTTTATAGTACCAGAACGATATTAAATGAAGGTTTAAGAGTGAGGAAAATAATCCTGCATTCCCTGAATGGTCACTCTCAGAGATGGCCAGGGCTCTGCAGGAATATCTGGAGTTTTAGCCCAGCCTTGGAGCTCAGCTGGCCAAGGAACAACCAGGGAGGTCTCCTCACTGATTCCAGGTCACACAAAGTCAAAGGCAGTGGCTGAGCTGAAATCAGAACTCAGGTTACTCCCTGCTCTGTGGTTCAATAACCACGAGCCAAGCCTGGCTCCAAAGAGAAGAGAGCAGGTTCTAAAATCAATTTGCAGTGATTTGTTTCAGAGAAACCATCATTTAAACAAAAAGAAAATTTGTTAGGTAACATAAATCGTTTCTCTTCTCGATATTTTTCATGAGAGCTGAAGAATGAGGGACTCTTGAACTCTCTCTAATTGCTCAGAAGGCTGAAATATGCATTTGGCAGATGGAGAGTAAACACCCTGCTACGTTACTGAGCCTGGTTCTCAATAAATTACTGAATATTCCCTCCCTGACAGTGCAAATACACACAGGTAACAACAACACTGAGGCAGGAAAAATCCCATTTGGCCACAGACACCTCCTCCAACAGTGACCAGAAGCACTGAACATAAATTATCCCAAACATAAACACTCTTTTTGAGGCTTCTCCTAACTCCTAACAGACCCCACACACAGGGAGTTTTTTCTCCTCAGACACAGAGATTCAAGCCTTGATTTCCCAATGCCAGGTTAGTTCAGCTGAGCCTCACCTTGCTTGGGAGCTGAAATGAGAGCAGCCCCATTGTCAGAGGTGAAGAACACAAAGGTGTTCTCACTGATTCCCAGCTGCTGGAGGTGCTTCAGGATTTTCCCAACGCTGGCATCGATTTCCCGCACAGCATCCCCATACCTGAGGCAAAAAGAGATGCAAAACACTCAAAGCAGCAAAGAAAAAAAGGGTCAGCACAACGTGTTCAGTGGATTTAATTTGTACCTGTGCTGCAGAAATGCTTCTCGTGCATCAGGTTTTCTGCTGCCACTGCAAAGTTTTGAGTCTCTGGCCTGCAGGGAGCAGCTCCTCTGGGAAACTGAGGGTCATGTTTTGCTCAGGTGTGAGCAACTCTTGGACAGAGAAGTTCAGCCATAAAACTCAGCCATAGAGTGGGAGGTAATAACATGGCTTTTCTTACTGTTAGAAACTCTTTGAAGCAACACTCCCAGTGTCTACAGAGCTCTTTGCCTCCTCCAAACTGCATTTTTAGGAGTGCTTTCCTATTTGTTGGTCTGATTTATAGGCTTTTAAAACAGGCACTAATCATATGATAGCCTTCTAAAAAATGATCTGTGCCACAGACAGCATTTCATTCCTCACACAACTGGCAAAGGAGCTCAGAGCCCCCTCCTCCCCCTCGGATCACGTGAGCTTCAGTTCAGATTAAAGCCAAATTATGAATGAACAATCCAAGCAAATAATGCATTTCAGCACACACACTTGAGGAGTGATCCATCCCCTTGGATCTACCAGCCACTGCTCAGGGTGGCTGTTCCAGCTGCAGGAGGTATTAATTAAAACAAACCCAAAAGCAGAACTTACAGCCCTCTCTGACTCGTGCCCAGGAACTCTTTGGAGGCATAAACAGGAGCGTGGGTAGCATCAATTGCCCAGTATAAAAAGAATGGTTGCTGGCTGGCCTGCTGCTTGCTAATAAAATCCAGAGCTTCCTGTAAACAACAATAAAAATGAATTTATCCTCTGCTGTTGAAATTTCTCAAAAANAAAAAAAAAAAGCATAAAGTCACCTTGGCTTAGAAGCCAGCACTAAAATAGTACCTGCAGGTAGAGCTGAGTCAAATTGGCTTCACCTGTCTTCAGATCAATTTTGAAATCTTCATAGTATCTTAAGATAAAAGGAATCAGAGAGGGCAAAAATCAATCCTAAGTAGTAAACATCACAAAAAGGATTTTTTCGCCTTTTATGGATTTTTCCCCCCCGTATAAGGAGGTGACAAATAAGTCACAGTTAACACTCCACAAACTCTCTTCAGATATTAAAAATATGTCACCATCATTTTTCTTATGGGAGAAACTGGTGGCACAGCTTGATCCAAATTAATGACTTCAAGTTTTGACAAACCTGAGGGACTGGCCTTTTGTCGTAAGGAGCAAAATGCTTAGAAGTCTCATGGTGATTCATAAAGAGCTGGTTGAAATGTGAATAAAATTTCAGAAGTACACAACAACTTTCAGAGACAGAGAAATGCTGGAAGCAGAACTTTGGGCTGCTTTGGAAAAATTATTTTAGAGGGATCTTCAGGCAGTAAAGCAGAGAGGGACCTGGGGAAGTGCTCAGGGGAGTAAGAGCAGTGAAAGGAGACAACAGCAGAGAGAAAAATGAATGGACAAGAAGGGCCCAGACTGCAGACTGGGAGCAGGGACTGGAGTTATGCAAACACACAAAATGTTATTGCAAACAGAAGAGAAGGAACAAAGAGGTCTTTCAGTACAGAATGGGAGCAGCTCCCAGGAGTGGAAGCCTTTAGGGTGCCAGCGATGAGCAAACAGCTCTGGGAGGGCAGCTCCACATCCCCACACCATCCACACGACACTGCCAGGTTGGACTTGGTGCTGGACCTTTATTAACCTCATGCTGGATTAAAAATACTTCATTTTAGTAGAGATGGGGCACTTGAGAGGTGTTTTAAAAGATTTTATTCCATTATAAGTCTCATTGATGGGTGAGACTCAGAAGATGTTATAAGTAATGCTTGTCAATTAGAAGTCAAACTATTCTTGGTTATAATACACGATAAATGTTTTTAGTCTATTATTTTGCTATACAATGCTGTTGATACTTTTAATAATAATCATTATTGTTTTTCCCCCACATGGTCTTGCTATAATGCATCTTTTACAGTCCTAACTCTCCTAAATATCTGCTCTGTTCGCAAGGCCATTTTTAAAAATTTGGTTTTAGTTCAATTTCTCTCTCAACAATGTCTGTTCTATTCCATGGCCTTTCTAAGCCAGCTCACCTTATCTTAGAGTTTGCATACACATGTACAAGACTGTGTGACCTTTATGTTTTAAAACATTCTTTTTACACCTATTAGTATTTAATTTCTAACATATGAAGGTAAAGTCAGTTCTTATACATTTTTAGCATACAATTTACCTATTTATGTAAATAGTTCTATTTGTTCTATCTAGAAATGTAAGCAATGTCTTACATTTATGTTTCTGTAATGTTTGGGAGTAAGTTATTGAACTTTAAAGGGTACAGTATGTCTTTTTTCCTTTTTAAGGTACTTAAACTATATTCTTACTTACTTAAAAACTAGAACTAGAACTTATATTTTACTTATACTTAGAATCATACTTCTATTTTATGTTTATGTGGCTTAATATATCTTAATTCCTCAAAAGGTTTTAATTCAACTCTCGTTTTCTGTTCTCTCTCTGAGGAGCTCAGAGAAATCCTTGTTTCATACACTCCAACAAGTCAGGCTTTGAGAATTCTCTACAAATCCATTTCCCACAACCACAGAACCATGGAATCCCAGAATGGTGTGGGTTGGATGAAAGCCTAAAGCCCATCCAGGTGTGTAATGGCAGCA
The DNA here is from genome assembly GCA_013400315.1 of Bombycilla garrulus. Lineage (NCBI taxonomy): Eukaryota > Metazoa > Chordata > Aves > Passeriformes > Bombycillidae > Bombycilla > Bombycilla garrulus. Next base: position 271,832 of record VXBU01015227.1, on the reverse strand, counting down.
GGGAGCCCAGGCAATGGCAGTGGCAGGCAGGTGATGCCTTCAGGTTTAGCTTTTATATTTTTTCAGACTCTGTGCTGTTTTAATGTGTGGTTCTGGGTTTCATACTAGGGGTTGGTGAGCTCTCTGCACAGAGCAAGGACACAAAACAATTCCTTTCTAGCTTGGGACCAAGGACAAATTTTAGGCCCAAGAGTGGAAACAACAGTGAATGAAGAGAGAAAGAACAAAGAGGATGGAGCTTCATAACCTGAAGCTGTGTTTGGACAATTAATTCCAATGTGCTGATGGACCAAAATCTATAAAAGGGTGAGCCCTCATGACTGGTGGCCATTTTGTGCCCATTTGTGGGTGCGTAATATTTATTATTTGTATATTTATATGTATATAATACATACAAATAAAAGTGTGAGGCCTCCCCCTCATGACCGGCGGCCATTTTGTGCCCATTTGTGGGTTTGACTTGGGTGCAGCCCCAAGGGGTTCCTGCACTGCCCAAGCTGGATCCTTGCAATAAATAACTTTTATTCTACCCAGTCTCTGTTTCCAGGCAATAGAGGGAGCTGGGTTACCTGCCAACCATTTCCCAGTCCCTGTACACGGGGATGTTGGGGCGTTCTGTGTTGTTGTAGGGCCCGAAGTGGCAGTTTGGGGACCCAAACCACTCATCAAAGCCGTGCCTCAGGGGGTGGAACTGGGGCCGGTGCCCCAAGTGCCTGAGAAAAAAGCAACAGGTCAGAGATAAAATTCTACTGCAAAGAAGCAAAACTCTCAGCTCATCAGAACAGCATGCAAGAACACAGCCTCCGCCTAAGAAATCAAAACTCAAAGCATTTCCATCACATAAATGACTCCAGAGCAGTGTCTTGAGCTCTCTCACACTTGTTGCAAGCACAGCCATGCAGACTCACCCCAGTGCTCACTTATATTCCATTTTATTTACTCTCCAATCACTGCTTTCCATTTTTTCCTTCCACTGGTGTCTTCTCCCATGCTGTCTGATGATCAGCACTGACGGACTACACTGCCCCAAACCACTGCAGAGATGCACACAATGTTTTACTTAAGGATTCTGATCTGTGACAAGTCCCTTTTATCCCACTGAGCTGTAAAAACACAAGGCAGAGCTCATGAAATGCACCATTCCATCCTCATCCCATTTTATGGAGCATTCACGCTGCCAAAATGGTACAAAGAGACCTGAATGGAAATGAAATGAGGTTTCTTGCGTGCACATGTGGACATAAAACATGTTTAGCTACTCCTGATGACAGCTCCTCTCTACTGTGCAGCTTGAAAATCCTCCATCCTTAACTTCCAGACGAAGCTCCCCTCTCATCTCCAGGTTTTGTACTGCAAATTCTACATTTCCTGCATTTATAGCACCTTGAAGGCAGAGAATTCCCATCCTCTCTGTCTCTAAAGGGGATCTTGGTGGCTCAGTGATTATTTAATCATTCCATCTTCCCCTTGCGAGCCTGGATCTGCCCCCTGTCCACTTTGTGCCGGCACCTTCTGAACAAAAAGGACATAAAATGCATTCCCTGTAGTAAAATGATCCTTGGAGTTACTCTGAGCTATTCCAAACTGAGTTATTACAGAAATAATCCACATTTCAGCTATGATTACAGCTTGATGATGTAAGTGCCACTGCAGGTCTGACCTGCAGGATTCCACCCTTTTCCCATTTGTAGCTGTGGGAACACAAAGTTATTCCCAGCTGTTTCTACAACAGGGGAGATGGAAAAACATCTTATTCTAAGAAATCCCTAGAAGAACTTACAGAGACATTAAACAATGACTGAGATCCAGATCAGTCTCTGCATCTTACAGGACAAAAAACTGAGATTTAATGAAACACAAATTCCACACTGGTTGTGGAAAATACTTGACTTGCAAACTTGTAATTAAACCATGGAATTTACTGTCACAGGACACATTTTAGAAGGGATGATGAAAAAATAAGAAAATTTTCTGCTGGAAAACCTCTGAGGCTGGGATGAGACTCCAGGTTTACCTTGCATTTCTTTACACCTTTCCAGGGAGCAGGTATCACTCCCAGCTCTGTCCAGGAGAAGTTTCTGGATGCACAATAATGCCCTGCACATTCCTGCTTAGTCCTATTCCTGCTAACAGCTGCAGGTCCTTCCAGATTTGCCTTTTTTCCCAAAGAACTGGCACCAATCTGCATTTGCCTTGTTTATTCCTTTCCCTGGGTGTATGAATTTCCATTTATTAGCACTGAACTGCAGCTGACTGCACCCAGCCCACGGAGCTGATCCTTCAGAGCCACTCTCCTGCTTGGATTTGTGCTGATAAATAATTCACTGTCTTTGGGTGCTTTGCTTTCTTCCCAATTCCAGCAGGTGAATCCAACACAATTCAAACTCACCCTTTCCTAACTTATTAATTAGACTGATCAAGAAATTCCTGTTACTTTCCACAAGAATTCAGTTCATTAATAAAAACCCAACATACAGCAAGAGTCAAAGATAAAACCATGTAGGTGCTCAAGGCAAACTCCAACAGAATATCTTGGTGTTTTCTGTTGAAATAAGTGGTGTGAGGTGTGGATAAAAAGCACAGAGTTGAGGAGTTTATAAATACAGATATAAAACCCCATCAACTCTTTGTATGAAGATACATTTAAGCACTTGTAATGGGAATTGATCCCAGCAGGGGGAAGATTCATCACACTTTCCAAAATTGGACATTTGAGCATCGAAACACTTTTTTTTTCCCTGTAATTCTGTTTTTTTTCTGCTGCTCCTAACCAATACACACACAGAGTGAAATCTCAAAGCAAGAGATCTCCAAATAAATTTACCATTTGCCAACGATTTTATTGGTGTAACCAGCTTTCTTCAGGAGCTCTGGAAGCAGTAATTCAGAATCTGGGATTCCTCCTACTATATCCTGTGGTGTGTACGCTGTGGAAAACAAATCAAAAACACCTTTCTGACTCTTCAACATATTACAGCAAACAGCTCATGCACTGGATCAGAAATCCAAATTAGTCTGGAGTCCCAGCAGTGCCATTCCTTGGAATTCCCCCCATGGGATGGAGAGAATAAATTGATCCAGGGAGATCAAAGGGAGATTTCCACCCACCTGTGCATGAGGGCAAATAATAAAGGGAGCTGCCACCCCAGAGTGGAGGTGAGAGCCTTGAGAGGGAGATGTCACAGAAAATCAGGTGCTTTGGGGGTGGTCTTTATGTTGTAAATTTGCTTTGTGTTTGCTAAAATGAAACCAGCTTTTTCCTAACTCAAATAATCAATGAAGGTGCTCAGACTGCAAGAGCTGATATATTACAGGTTGGACTTGATGACCCCAAAGGTCTTTTCCAACCTAATTCATTCTGTGATTCTGAAAGAAATAAAGAGTTTCTCTTAGCCCCTGAGGCTCTCAGGTGTGGCTCTGCTCAGGGAATCCAGCCTGGCTGCTGATTCCTGCCCAGCCATGTCCCAGCACGTGGCATTTGTCACTCTGGCACCCAAATCAACCCAGGGATCTTCCCTGGAAGCACCACAGGCACGAGGGATGGAAAACTGCTCTAGAAATCTGCCTGCTGAATAACCCTGTGAGCAGCCAGCTCTCCCCTCTGGGTATTGACACCCCCACCTGATTTTCCTTCACCAGGAAACATTTCTCAGCCAGCAGAAACGAATGGGACCAACCAGCCTGGTTTATCCTGTTAATCTGAGGAGGTTTTCTGCTTGATGAGGAGGAAGCAATAGAATTCACACCCATTACCAGCACTCAACGTTGGTGGCACTCTGGAACATCCACAGGGAAGATCCCCTTTGTCCAAAGAGGAACTTCCTACAGGGCACAGAGGGAAATCAGGAGGGGAAGGGGGATCAGGAATGAGGTTCCTACCGTTCCTGGCGTGTCCATTTGTGGTGTAGAAGCCATTCCTGACTGGGAGCCGGCCCGTCAGCAGCGCTGCCCTTGCTGCAAACAACACAAACCTTTCTGTGCATCCACTCTCTGTTAATATTCAGATTATTGTAGGAGGACGAGGCCAGCACACTGACTGGAGTGTGTCAGTGTCCCCCTGTCACAGCCTGCCACTAAATCACTCACAGCCTCCCGTGAGCCACGGAGAGAATCAGTTCTGATGCATCATTTGAGTTATTCCTGCTGAAATTTGGCCCCTTTATTAAATTAGCCACACTCTTTTCTCATTCCTTTGAATTCCTTTGAATTCCATTGAATAGTCAATGGAGGAACCCTTATATCTCAGTTTTATATATATATTTATCATGTATTTAAGAGGAAATCCTAGCACAAACTGATTCAATGCTCAAGGCCAAGCTTTCGAGCTTGACTGAACAAAATCATGAAATACAAAGAAAGAGCTGTCCAGCTTTGACAATGAAAGTCAAGTCCTGACTGCAGGGAATATTTAAACAGATGTTTAACTTCAAGCATATGCAGTGTCACCATTGCATTAGCAGGATTTCAGCATATTTTAAATGGTTTTTTTTTTTGAGCCAGGACATCATCAACACACTGGCAAGTGCTATCCTAAATGAGAGCCCAAATAAAAAAGCCCTTGTTCTTCATTTTTGCTTCAGTTCTTGGCAGCTAATCAGGTTTGAGGGAAGAAAGAAAAAAAAAAAAAAAAAGAAACCACCTCACAGAAAAAATAAAAAAAAAGGAGAAAAAATATCTGTCTCTCCCAGACCCAAACGTTCCTTTTATCTCTTGTCCCTGTCCCAGGAGTCTTGTAAGACTCCAGGGTCAAAAGCAGGACACAAACTGCTGCCTTTCCTTGCAGGAAAGTCTCACCAGAGCCAACAGAATCAGACCAAATATGTCCAGCAACAGTTCAGATCCTGCTTTGTTTAACCCAGAATGAGAAAGATGAAAAAAATGCACCGACTGGGGCTGGAATACGGAACTGAAACGGTACAAAAATTCCTTTAGCTGGACTGATCACCGAGCCAGTGCTTTGTACAAAATGAAAACTGTCAGTTTTCCAACCCAAACACAAATAAGAAGGGAGCAAAATGTGAGATCAAAGCAGCAAATCCAATCTCAGATATGAGGACAGGCACTGGGCTGGGTGTGAGCCCGTGTCAGAGGCTGGCAGACACCCCAAACCCCTCAGAGGGAGATGATTCTCATGCTTACGTGGTTCCAAGGGCAGTGTACTCACAGGGAGAGCAGAGGGGGCTGGCAGTGTAAAAATCCAGGAGAAGCATCCCTTCTGCAGCCATCTGGTCTAGGTTAGGGGTTTCCTTAGAAGGCTCTCCAAAAGCTCCCAAATCCCCCCAGCCCATCTGCAAAAGGAACACACCACAAGATGTCAAAGTCCCTTTCCTAAATCACATTTTTTGGGCCCACCTAACACTTGCACTGTATCCTTTAATTTATAAAATCCTAATTTCTTTAAATTATAAAATATACATAAATTACAAATTTATAAAAGTTAATAAATTATAAAAGTTTTTTTTTAATTTATAGTTTTAAAAAGTTTATAAAGTTTTTTTAAAGTTTTTAAAAATTTTTCATCGCCCTACTCAGCACTTCGCAAATGTGACAAAAACACTGCTCTGTGGAGAAGGGAACTCTTACACTTTCCCCTGCTGGGTGGGAAACTGAGGCACACAGAGCATTAAATGATTTATTAGCAACTATTAAAGCACTTGGAAGAAGCCCAGTGCCTTCACTGCTCCTCAGAGGCCCGAGGCACACCCAGAGCAAGGAGGAAGAGGAAGTTACACATGATTTATTCAGGGCTGTGCAGCTGCCACGTCTGAGCCTCCAGTCCCTGCCCTGCTGTCTGTGCTGGAGCCCGGGATTCCAGCTCAGCCCATGGATCTGCCCCTCTGCAGCACTGCAAACACGGGGAAAACTCAAAAAGCAGCACTGCAGGAAGAGCAAGAAGTGTTTGAAAAGCCAGAGGGATCCTGAGTCACTGTGCTTATCTGCAGGACTGTGGTTTCACCCTGTTCCTCCTCCCAATTCTGAGGGGTCACACGCCAGGAGAACCCTCAAATTCCCATCAAATTCCCATCAGGGTGTCAGTGTTCACTGCAGAAAAACACTCCTAGGAAAACACTTCTGCTGCAGGCAGAAGGTTCTAGAAGGGAGCAGCTTAATCTCACAGGTGCTGGGGATTCTCTGTGCTTTAGAAAAGGCAAGAGGCCCCTTTGATGCAGGTGTGTGTCAGGTGATGCACCCACATCCTCAGGAAACCACCTGGTGCCATCAGCTTGGAAAAGAAAATCCTTGCAGAGATGGTTTCTGAGTTAAGGGGCAATTAAATGCTTCCCCCTGATAATATGCTTTGGAATTAAAATGGATTCATCCCCAGCTTCTTGATTCTTTTTTTTTATCATCAAGGAAGAAAGACAATAAGAATCTCATGTTGCTCTAATTCCAGAGTCCCAGAGGATCAAGGGAAAAAACATAGGGGGGTACATTTTAAATGAACATATTAAATAATCAATAGGGCACAGGCTGGGCTTGGAGGATTTTCCAACCTCAGTGATCCTGTGATTCTGTGATCTCAGTTTTCCATTCAGGAATATTTGTAATTTTCCAGAGGAAAGTTCTCTGGGATTCTCCCACTCTGGAAGTGTTGGGGAGCACGAGGCTCCTGTCTGCAGCTTCTGTGAACTATTGATTATTTCATCTGTTCATTAAAAATACACCTCCCTGAGTTTTTTTCCCTTGACCCTCTGGGATTCTGGAATTAGAGCAACATGAGATTCTGTCTTTTTTCCTTGATTATAAAGAAAAGTCAAGAAGCTGGGGGTGAATCCGTTGAATCAATTTTAATTCGCCATCCCAGTGCCAGGGGGAACCATTTACTTGCTCCTTAACTCAGAAACCACCTCTGCAGCTCTGCAATGATTTTCTTTTCCATCGCTGGAACCATGAAAAGAGCCTGGCCCCGTGCTGTGCCAGCCCATGGGGGTATTTAAATGGATTGATGGGATCCCCTCTCAGTGTTCCCTCCAGCGCGACCCGGCTGTCACCAGGACAAACCCCACAGCCCTCACACCCCCTGGATTGATGGGATCCCCTCTCAGTGTCCCCTCCAGCCGGACCCGGCTGTCACCCGGACAAACTCACACCTTTCTCTCCGTGTCACACCCCTGGATTGATGTGATCCCCTCTCAGTGTTCCCTTCCCCAGCCGGACCCGGCTGTCACCAGGACAAACTCACACCTTTCCCTCCATGTCACACCCCTGGATTGATGGGATCCCCTCCCACCATCCCCTCGTCCCCCTGCCCGGCTCCCTCAGCGCCTCCTCACCGGGACAAACCGCACACTCTCCACACCCCTCCCTCCATGTCACACCCCCTCGGGCCGACTCCCCGGGGGTCGCACCACCCCGGCAGCCACCGGGCCCTCCCCGCGGACCCCACTCACGTCGTCCATGAGGAGGAGGATGATGTTGGTGGCGGCGGCGGGGCCCAGGGCCCAGCAGAGGCACAGCGGCCTCAGCGCCGCGCTCGCCATGGCAACCGGGGCCCGCACGTGAGCGCGCCGCACGTGACCGCGCCCCGCACGTGACCGGGGCGGGGCGGGGCCGAGGCAAGATGGCGGTGTGCATCGC
>VXBU01015227.1:250921-261845 GCA_013400315.1 Bombycilla garrulus | reverse complement strand
GGGGGGTGCGGGAGAGGGGAATGGGCAGGATTGCGGGTTGGGGGGGGCGGGGGGGGCAGTGGGGTCTGGGGTTCGGGTTGTGGGGTTGAGGAGAACGGGATCAATGGGATCTGGGGAAGGGTGATGGGAGAGGTGCTTTGGTTTTAAGGCCTGAGCAGAACTGGGGCTGTGGGGCAGGGGAGAGGGGAATGGGAAGGATCTCAGGTTGTGGGGTCCGGCTAGGGGTGAGGGAAGCAGAACAGAGCAGAGCCAGGAGCAGTGGGGCAGACACTGGGATGAGATGGGCTGGGCAGGAGCAGAACAGGAGCAGGGCTGGGACAGCCAGCACAGGCTCTGGAGGGTGCTCTGGGCTGTCCTGCTGCTTGGAGAGAAGAGTTTTCCTTGGGAGAGACAGGAGGAGAGACCTGAGCCTCATGCCACGGTTCTCCTGCCACGGGAAGGGGGCTGTGCTGGGGACAGAAGTGGCTCCCAGGCAGTGTGATTTGTTCTGCTCCCAGAATTACCCCCTGTACATCCGGAGTGTGCCCACGGAGAACGAGCTCAAGTTCCACTACACCGTGCACACCTCGCTGGACGTGGTGGATGAGAAGATCTCAGCCATGGGCAAAGCCCTGGTGGACCAGAGGGAGCTCTACCTGGGGCTCCTCTACCCCACTGAAGACTACAAGGTGTATCTTTGTGGGTTTAGTTGAATCACAGAATATCCTGAGCTGGAAAAGATCCCCAGCCCTACACAGACACCCAACAATCCCAACCCTGGGCATCCCTGAGAGCGTTGTCCAAACTCTCCTGGAGCTCTGGCAGCCTCCCCAGTCCCTGGGGAGCCTGGGCAGTGCCAGCACCCTCTGGGGGAAGAAATTTTTCCTGATCTCCAACCAAACTTGCCCTGAAACAGCTCCAGCCATTCCCTGGGTGCTGTCCCTGCTCACAGAGACTGAAGTTCCCTGATGTTTCCACTCAGTTTGCCCCTCTGGGCACATTTCCAGCCTGCTTTAGTGGCCCTGCAGTGTGAGGAGCACATCCTTAACCCCTGCCCAGCTACGGCTACGTCACCAACTCCAAGGTGAAGTTTGTCATGGTGGTGGATTCCTCCAACACTGCCCTGAGGGACAACAGCCATTCCAGTGTGAGTGCACCAAGGCAGAGCCACCTCGCTGGGGCTGCTCCTTCCAGCTCCTCAGGAGGTGCTGAGGAACAGCAAAACAAATGAATTTTCCTCCCCTGCCGTTCCAGATGTTCCGGAAGCTGCACAATTCCTACACAGACATCATGTGCAACCCTTTCTACAACCCTGGGGACAGGATCCAGTCCAGGTGAGTGGGCTGGCCACATGGATCTGTCTCTTTTTGGCACCTTTCTGGAATTTTCAGGGCACCTCTGCTGCAGCAGGACCATCTCTGTGCTTGGCCAGTTCAGGGGTGTGAACATAGGACGTTGGTTTTGGGCCATTCCTACTCAGGAAAAACTGACTGTGTCATAAAAAGTTAAACTGAACTCTCACTTCTACCTCAGAACCGGGGTTATAGGCATCAAGTCAAGAAAATGTATTTTTTTGGGAGAAAAAAATATTACTTGAAAATAGAGCAATAGTAACTTGATTTTCTTAGAGATCTTTCTGCACATTTAATAATTGTGAATATTAAAATGTAGTAAGCAGAAGAGTTTAAAGAGTGAACCAGTGCCCTTGTCCAGGGTTTATCCTTGGGTAGGGACAAACACTCAGCACGTGGAATTCCTCATCTGTGGGGGTCAGTGTCCCCCATTCCCACTGTAAGCTCACAGGGAATTTTAATAAACTGGGAATAACAACTTTGCAGAGGCAGGGCAGCAGCCAGGATAAGACCTGTCCTTACCTCAGCTTAATTAAAAGTCATTAATCCCTCAACAGCTTGTGCTGTAAAGAGTAAAACCCCATGTCCAGCTTAGGGAAAGCCAGGCAGAGGCAGGGTGAGAAAGTGGTTTTGTTACAAAAGCTGTGCAGAGCAGAACGAGCTGCTTCCTTTAATAATCTGTGTTTATTTCCCTCTGCAGGGCTTTTGATACCATGGTGAACTCCATGATGATGCAGGTGTGCTGAACCCCTTCCCACCCCCCTGGGAGACATTCCCTGTGTGCAGGAGCGTGCCTGCAGCGCTGTAAATACTCCATTCTGTGAAATAATTTAAATTTCTCCTGTGTAAAATAAACCTGACGCCTGGCAGGGTTTGTCTGGATTTGTACTCGAGGAAACCTGAGCACAGCAGAAAAAAAACAGCTCGCAGAATCATGGAATGGTTTGGGTGGGGAGAAACATGAAAGGCATTTCATTCCATGGGCAGGGACATCTTCCACTGTCCCAGGCTGCTCCAAGGTCCCTTCCAAACCAAACTTTCCTGGGAGTTTTCCCTGCCTGGGCTGATTTCTGGGTGACTCAGTTTGCAGACACACTCCACAGTGATTCCCTGCTCAGGTAGAGCAGCTGGAATATTTCCACCCAATGCAGCCAGGGATTAAAGGCACCAGGATTGCACAGCTGCCTGGCCCATCCCAACTTAATCTCTACTAGCATCTCCTCTCCTGGTGTTCTAATTGCAGACTCCCAAATGAGGAGCAGGTATTTTTATGGGATAAAGCACAAATTGCACTGGAAAAGCATCCCAGCTCCATCACTCCTGCTTCAGCAGAGCAGGCACACACACACCTCTAACTCCACGCGCCTCATCAGTTAAAAACCACAGAAACCAGCTCAAAATAACAGATCTGCCCAGCCCCACGGGATCCCAGGAGCCTGGAGAAAGCCAGAACTGCACAGCGAGTTCACACAGCAGGATCATTTATTTTAAAAATAAGGAACAAGTTACAGATACTTTCTCAAACAGAACTTAAAGCACATTTTATCAGCAACCACCTGGAATATCATGGGAGGTTCAAGCCTCTCCCAACAATCTCCACAAGGCACAGCTGTGCACTGTTATCCACAAACATTTTCATCTAAAAAACTCGGCTGTTTTCACTCACACAGACTGCAGCTCAGTGTTGCCTCTTCCACTAGAGAGTCCAAACACCCCAAAGTAATTTTTTTATTAAAAATAAGCCTCGAAAATTTATAATCCTATGAAACAGAAGCCATAAAAAAAAGCTGGTGTATAGTCTAAGCCTAAGGGTAGCTCAAATCAAGGTAGTCTCAGCTCTGAGGATAATATCAACACAACATGAAGAGTTAAGGTCCCAAGCTTTAAAAAAAATAAATCTAGAGGTCTTAAAGGAAAAAAAAAAATTAGTGGGATTTTTAGCCTGGCAATGCCCCTGAGCTGTGAAAAGCTGCTTTAGGAGTCGGTTGCATCTGGGTTAGAGGAATCCTAACCAAGGATCCCAAAAGATTTAGTGGGAGAATCACATAATAAAACTCATTTCCATGCAGAACTTCCCCCAGGAATGCTGTCTGCTTGGGTTCCCAGCCTGCCTCTTCTAACACAAAGTTTTTCCTTTAAAAACATGTGGCTTCAGAGCTCATAAACACAAAATCAGGAAAGAGAAGAGCAAAGAACTTTCTTCCCTGGTACCCAGCTCCTGTGGTGCTCTTTGTCCTCCACAAGACTCCAGAGCAGGAATGGTGGTAAATGGGAATACAGAAGCAGAACAGAACAGATTTGCACCAGTGAAGGTGATTTTGTAATGCTGCTGCTACAAGAAATAAAGTCAAATGAGGAGTTGCCAGCACCCTTTGACCCCTGGAGCTTGGAATAAAAGCAGGAGGGAGGGAAGAGGGGTTTGCTGACATCCAAAATCAAAAAAGAAGGGTTTTGTGACACCCAGGTCTTCTTTAACTACCACAGAGATACAGAGGCTTCCAGAGAAACAAGGGATGCTTTTCCCTGTCCTGGATGTGCAAACAGCGAGCTAAAAACCAGACCCAAACCACATCAGGCTTCCCAAGAGGAAGGTCACATCCACAGGGATGATGAAGGAAAAGCTCCCCAGCAATCAGATCTGGAGCTGCAACCCAAAACTTTCTCCATTGATTTGGGAGAGGAAACAGTCTTTAGGATCTCAGAGGAAGAGAAGGCAGCACCCAGCTGCTGCAGGAAGGGCTGAGGGAGCTTCATGGCCAAGCAGGAGCACAGAGGGCATCCAGCCAAACCCAACCCTGCAGGACAGCCCTTTTCCATGGGATAAAGAGGAGACTTGATGGTCTGGGAGAGCTGTTCCCTTCCCAGGACAGCGTTCTCTGTGCAAACACAATCCCCCAGGCAGAGCTGAGGTGGGATGAGCTCTCCTGGGACGCTGGCAGGATGCAGCGGATCCCATCTTCCCTCCTGCAGCCAGCACAGGGCTCACCAGTAATCCTCACGGCCAGGCAGATGGCATTTTTAAAATTAATCTGGTTTTTGGCTTGGGTAGGCATATTTTTAAATCTCTCCAATCCAATCTCCTCCTTTCAGTCCCTTCGGCATCACCAGGCACTCCAGTCTTTTCTAGTATGGAAAATACCAAGGCAGCAGCCTTGGCCGACCCCTAAACAGGAACAAAGCCAAAATCCTGAGGGGCAACAGGAACAAAGCCAAAATCCTGAGGGGCAACAGGAACAAAGCCAAAATCCTGAGGGGCACGGGGGCACCACTCCCTGCTCCTTCACCCTCCCAAGGGCTGGCATTCCCCCTCCTGGGCTGCACCCCAAAGCCAGCCACAGCTCTGGGACTGCTCAGGCTGGCAGTGCCACCACACCCACCCATCACTCCCCAAATTCCTGCAGGGACACGGTGACAACTCCGATTTTCCAGACCTCCCAGAGCCCCTCTCCACCCTCCCAGCCATGCCAGGGTGGGAGGGGCAAAGCAGGGGAGCAGGGAATCCCATCCTGCTGCCCACCTGGGGAACCTCCCATGCCCACAGACTCACCTGTAGGTCCTCCCTCTCATCCTGGGCTGGTAGCCTCCCCAGCGGCCCAGCCCTCCCCGGGTGTAGAAGTAGCCCCGGTAGCCCCCGCGGTCGGTGCTGCTGATGCCGGGCATGTTGGTCCTCTTGGGCAGCACCTGGAGGGCGGGGAGGGGCTGCTGGAGCTGGGATTTGGCACAGCCGGGCAGCCAGGGCTGGGAATGGGGAGAGCAGCCCCCCAGGGCCTCCCCCCAGCTCTCACCTTGATGACACGGCCCCTGAACACACTCTCGTCCAGCGCCACCGCAGCCTTCACCGAGCTCTGCTCCTCAAACTCGATGTAGGCATAGCTGTGAGGGAACGGAGTGAGCAGAGCCCTGGGGACACCCTGGGGACACCCAGGGGACACCCAGCCCTCCCCGCACACAGCACTGACCCTTTGGGGTGGCCCGAGAACTTGTCGCAGAGGATGGTGACGCGGTTGATCTGCCCACAGCTGTTGAAGTGAGACTCCAGCTCCTCTGCCGTGCCCCCGTAATCCACCTGCAAGGACAGCCCTGAGCCTCAGCTCCTGGCTGGGGGATCCACACCCCAGCACAGGGAGGAAAAGGGCCCAGCTGCCCACCACAGCTCAGCCTCACCTGAGCGCCAGGGGACCCTCCCAGCTGAGTGCTCCCACCTGGAACACAAACCCACGAGACAACCTGCCCGGTTCTGAGGGAACGGGCAACACCACACAGCCCATAGCTTCCCAAAAAAAGGGCACAAACCCACGAGACAACCTGCCCGGCTCTGAGGGAACGAGCAACACCACACAGCCCATAGCTTCCCAAAAAATGGGGATGCAACAGATGAGCTGCAAGTGGCAAATAATGAGCCACAATCCCAGGCTGGGCAGAGGAGAAACACCTGGGATGAGAAGAGCCAGGCCCTGGTTGGGGACAGGTGGGCCCCGTGCCAGGGATTTGGGACACACACCCAGCTGGGCTCCGCTTACATTGCCCACGTAGATGGAACGCTGGTCAGCCTCCATCTTCTCCTGGGTTGTCAGCGGGAAAAGAGCTGTGGAGAGGAGGGGTTTGTCATGGACAAAGGGACATCTGTCCACAGCCACACCCACAGCTGTGCTGTGACACCCTGCACAGCTCCTCAGATCCCTGCTCACATCCAGGTGTGCCCAAATCCTCACACTGCTGCCTCCTCCTCCAGCCCCTTGCCCCTTTTCTTTTCACAGTGACTCCTCCACTGGGGCTGCTGGTACTAAACACAATTAATTGATTGAATTAAATGCAATTAAATTAATTTACTACATCTCTGCCCACACAGGTAGGAGGTAAGTGAATCTGCATTAGCACCACACCAGGCCTGGGACCCCCCCTCACCCACCTTATGTGTCCAGTCCCAGGTGCCCAGAGAGGCAGAGCCAAATACTCTGGCTCCAATTGTCACCCTGTGCCCCAGAGGTGTCCCTGGGGAGGGACAACAGCACCCAGGGACAACCCATACCTGCTTCTGAGCTCATGAGCAGATGGTTTTCAGCTTCCAGCTGCAGCTCCTTGAGTCTCTCATCCTCCTTCTCTATCTCCCGCAGTTTGGCTTTGATGGCCTCCAGCTCCTGAATCCCAAACCAAGAATTGCACAAGCAGCACACGGAGCAGGGACACCCCAGGTGTAAAAACCTCCCCGTTTCCTTTGGGCACCGGGGAAAGCTGGGTTCCCATCCAGGGAGGCACTCACCGGGTCCTGAACATTCTGCTCCTCCGTGCTGTTCCCCTCCTGAGAGCTCGGCTCGGAGCCCTCATCTGCTCCCTTACACACAGATGCCACCTCCGCCACGTCCCAGGACGCCGCCTCTGCTTGCAGGGACGGAGGGTCCTGCCACCAGATCTCCGAAGTGTCCAGGAAGAGAGGACTGGGCGGGACAAGGGGCAAAAGGGCATTGAACCAACAAAGTCTAAGCTAAACACCACCTCAGCCAGGAAAAGACCTGCAGGGTGCTCCCAGCAGAAGGATGAAGAGGTGACATTAATGCAGCTGGTTCCCTGTGCAACAAAACCCCAGAACTGCACAAAGTGCAACCAAAAAGTTTCCAGCTCATCCTGAGCCGATCCCCAGCTCATGGCGGCTGCAGAGAGCACAAGGAAGCACCCGGCCTAAAGCAGAAAAATCCCCGAGGGGCAGGCACACCGGACGAGGGCAGAGAAAGGAAAGAGGGAGGAGGCAGGACACGGCCACACAGGGACCAGCAGGGAGCTCAGCCTCCCACAGCGAAGGCAGAACCGCATCCTCCCAACCCACGGGGTCTCACGGAGAGACACGCCCCTGTTCCAGGAAGAAGGAGCTCTCCCAGCCGCGAGCGGGAAGCCGGCTCCTCTGCAGCCGGGGGAGCTGTGACCGGGGGGTGACCCAGCCGTGGCCGACCCGCAGCAGGGCGGTAGCCCGGCGGTGAGCGGGCGGTGAACGGGCAGTGGAAGGGCGGTGGAAGGGCGGCGGCCGAGCAGTGGTCCGGCAGTAACCGGGCGGTGGCCGAGCAGTGGTCCGGCAGTAACCGGGCGGTGTCCGGCCGGTGGCTCGGCGGTAACCNCAGTGGTCCGGCAGTAACCGGGCAGTGGTAGGGTGGTGTCCGGCCGGTGGCCCGGCGGTAACGGGGCAGTGGTAGGGCAGTGTCCGGCCGGTGTCCGGAGGCCCCGGGCCCCGCACGCACCTGGCCCGGCCCCCGAACATGGTGCGCGCGGCCCGCGCGAGCGGCGACCACGTGCGGCTCTCCCGCCNGGGCCGCGCGCGCCGGGCCCCGCCCCCGCCGGCTGGGAGGGATCCCGGGGGCCGCGGGTTCGAGACCCGGCGGCGGCGGCGGCGGCGCCCAGCTGGGGCTGATGAGTGCGAGCAGGGCCTTCCCCCCGCCCCTCCCGGTGCACCGGGCCCGCTGGTGGTGCCGGGGGCTGTAGCCAGCTGGCTGCACCACGGGGGCACCCCGAGGGTGGAGCAGCAGCAGGTGGGACACATCCCTTTGGGCGGCCGCACCTGGGGACGCGCCTGAGTTCCTCCTGCCGTGGACAGCCCTCCTTTGCAGTGGGTGATGAATGAACCCCCCCGAGCCAGGATTTTGGGGGTACAGAGTGCAAAGCGCTGCCAGGAGTGGAGGACGAGGGCACCCAGCGCAAGCCCAGGCTACGGAGCCTCCGGTTGATATTAAATTGTCTTTATTACACAGATACAGAGTTAAGAACAGACATAACCTGAATCATAAAGTTTACATCTTTCACAGGTCAAACATACAGTACACTTAGAGAAAGCGGGGAACAGCAAGGGGGGGACAGCATGCCGAAGGAAAGTCCTACCACGTCATCTCTCTGGGCTGGCCCCACACCCCACGCCTGGCCCTGGCGGGGGGCTCTGGTTTCCAGCCCCTCAGGGTCCCCTCGGTGTCCCCATCCCAGGGCTGGCAGGGCGACAAGGGCAGGGCTCAGCCCCGCACGGGATCGGGGAAGCGGTGCTGCCGCAGCCGGCAGGGACGGGGGGACACTGGCACAACCTCCCTGCTGGTGACATCGGGGGAGCCCCCAGGGCTGCCACCGCACGGGGGACACCCCATCACAGTGCCGGGGAGCTGGCAACACAGTGGCGTCTTGTCCCCAGCCTCAGAGCCGCTGGGATCCAGAGAGGCACCCCGAGGAGAAGGGGGGACCCCAGCAGCTCCCGGAGGAGGAGGAGGAAGAGGAGGAGGAGGAGATGCTGCAGGGGGAATTCGGGGGGGGGTCTGGCAGTCCTGGACCCCCGCTCCAGCCTCGCCGGGATGTGGCACTTTGGTTTCAGCTGGGATTTTGGGTTGGGAACGTGAGGGAGGGGCTGGAGAGGGGTCCCCGGTGCCGCGGCTGGCACCAGAGAGCCACGTCCCTCCTGCCACCTCCCCAGCTTGGTGCCACAGCCAGCACCCTGGGCTCTGCCTCCTCATGGGACCGGGCACCTGGGACACGCTGTCCCCGTGTCCCCAACGCCGTCCCCGCGCCCCAGCCATGACGGGAGCAGGAAACCCGCGAGCTGTGAGCAGCCACGGGGACCTGAAGTGGCTCCCCGTGTCCCCACGGTGCCCCACAGCCCCGGCCGGGCTGTGCCAGCACCACGCTGCTCACCCGCTGCCATCGCCAAGGTGCCACCAAGCCACCGAGGGGGCACAGCACATGGCACACGTCCCCTGGCCCCCACACACCCCATTTTGGGGCAGACCCCCAGGGAAGCCCCCACAGCATCACTGCAAACCCTCGGCCGCTCCGTCCTCCCCGCAGCACAAATTTTTTTTTTTCTTTATTTTNTTTTTTTTTTTTTTTTTTTTTTTTGGGAAATCTCACATTTAAAGCTGTCGTTCTGGTTTGGCCGCCCGTCACCGCCGTCCCCTCCCTCCCCTCCCTCGGCTTTTGGTTTCAATGCAAGGTTCTGTAGGGGAGTTTTATTCTTATTAAAGGAAAAAAAAAAAAGTTAAAAAAATCATAATAATTCCAAAAAAAGCAAACCAGCAGGGAGTGGAGGAGTGGAAAGAGAGCAGTCCCTGTGGAAGTGCTCTCGCCCGCGGTTTCCCGGCGAGGTGGAGGTAGAGAGGCAGAGCCCCGGCAGCAGCGGGGACAGGCGGGGACAGGGACAGGCGGGGACGGGCCGGACACCCGGGCGAGCAGGGGCGTCTGCAATACTCTTATATATTACCTCTTCTCAGGAAACGTAAGAAAAATAGACAATATTACATATGTCACACCATAAATAAAGTGAACAGTCACGGGAGGGGCGCCCGGCGAAGCTCCCAGGGTTTGGGGGGGCACAGAAAACATCCAGGGGGTGCGCCGAGGTCTTGGGGGGCACAGCAACGTCCCCGGGGTTGGGCCAAGACCTTGGGGTGCACAGAACCCAGTCAAAGTGATGCTCCAAGATTTTGGGGTGCACAGAACCCATCCAAGGTGAGGCGCCAAGGCCTTGTGGTGCACAGAACCCATTTTGGGGTGCACAGAAACACCCCAGGGCACGCACCAAGGCCTTGGGGCACTCAGAACCCATTTTGAGGTGCACAGAACTCCCCCAGGGCATGCACCAAGGCCTTGGGGCACACAGAACCCATTTTGAGGTGCACAGAACCTTCCCAGGGCACACACCAAGGCCTNGGTGCACAGAACTCCCCCAGGGCATGCACCAAGGCCTTGGGGCACTCAGAACCCATTTTGGGGTGCACAGAACCCATTTTGGGGTGCACAGAACCCTCCCAGAGCACACACTAAGTCCTTGGGGCACTCAGAACCCCCAGCAGGGCTGGGTGCCGGTGACACAGGGCCAATGATGTCACCCTTGGCGTGTCCCAGGCTCTGCTGTGGCCCGGCCCAGCCCTGTGACCATCAGCACAACCCCCCCACCCCACCCCGAGCCCTTCCCTCCTCTTCCTCCCCTATGGAAAACACACAGGATGGGTTTTGCAAACAAACTCCAGCTCCTCTCGATGCCAGGCCTCGCTCCGGCCAGCGCCACGGCTCCACGCTCCCTCCTCACCCTTTATTTGGCAAACGTCTCTTATTATTATCATCACTAGCATCATCGTTAATTTTCATTTTTGGACCTCTGCAGACACTATTTACATTCACATTAGCGCACAGCACTGCCGCCTCCGCTCGCAGCTCGGGGTTCCCGTATTGCACTTCCGTCCTCCGTGCCGCTCCGGCGAGGCGAGAATCCCAAATAATCCACATCGTCCTTGGCCACCGCCTCGGCCAGGAAGGAGGCAGCGTTCCTTTTCCTTTCCTTTTCCTTTTCCTCTTAGAAAAAATCCTTGTGAAACAAATCCAGCGCGGGGTGTGGGAGCAGCCTGGCAGTGAAGGGATGGGGGGGGTCCCCCGACGGCTTCGGGGAGGGAGAAACCCAAAATCCGTCTTTAATTTCCTTTCTTTTTTTAATCCTTTTTAAAAATCATTCTTTATTTTTGTTAAATCTCCTTTTTGTTCTCCTTTTCCAGGGCAGAGGTAGAGATGTGCCGGCTCCGGCTGCGGTTCTCAGCCCCATCTCCCCCTCCCACACCTTGGGGGTTGGGGGGGTTTTTAGT